>VXAD01013799.1:505914-554274 GCA_013399195.1 Dicrurus megarhynchus | reverse complement strand
CCAGGGCAGGAGGGAAATAAACTTGGACTGTAGCTAACAGAGTTTCCAACTCTTTCTCCTTGCCTTCTGCTACTGGCTTGAACAGCACACCTACATGCTGTTGAGGAGGCATTGAGCTGCACTGGTAAACTGAGGCACGATAATCTCAGTTACCATCCTTCAGTCGCTAGCTCTCCTGGGCTACGCACCACGTTTACCTGTGAACCGGGCTGGGAACAGCCTGGCCGGCGGGGAACAGAACACCAAGTAATTTTTTTCCATTAAAAAAAAAAACCCAAAAAACAAAAAAACAAAAAAAACCCACAAAAAAAGTAAAGTAAAGTAGAAAAAAAAGTTTTAATTCCATTTCAACCTAAAATAATTAGGTAATCCTACTCTGCAAGACAAAACAAAAGCAAAGTGTCAAAATGCAAAGTTTCCCATCTTATTACCCGCTCATGCACACTGACAGGCTTTGCTTCAAAATGATTCACCAGAATATGTTTTTATCACATAAAATAGAATGAAAAGAATGTCTGCTTTTAGCATCCCAAGTATACACAAAACACCCTCTATCTTTTTTTCTGTTTTTCTGTCCTTACCTTCTTTTCACTAAACAAACCAATCTTCCAGTCGGTCCTTACAAGATGTTTCCCATTATCTGCTGCCCATTTTCAAATTACAACTACAATGATTCTGACCTTATGGCTGACAAAATCTGTGGGAATTACTTTCAGTAAGGAGGAGGAACATGTTTTCTGTCATCCTCAAAAGCCTCATTTGCAAGGGTTTGGTTGAATAAAACAAAATAATCACTTTTTTGGACACAATTCAAATATCAACAAGATTATTTCAGAAATAAGATTCTAAATTTTGGAGTAAATGGCAGCAGCCTCTAGAATGGAGCAGCTACGTTACATTAGGTATAGCAGGCATCACTACTGCCATGGCAGCAATGTTGCTCTAATGGGCATTAAATTGATATGATGCAGACATCCAAAAATAAAGTTCAAGTACAAGGCTGTGCTTGCATGGGATGTGCCCTTAAATGATCTGTGTTTCTCAATGACAGGTTGTCAAAGATGGAAATTAATAAAAGAAAGCTACTGCTGCAACTATACAGACTGAGTTCATGTCTGGGAGAGCTAACAAAATCTTCTTCTTCTTTAACCTACTCCCTGACAATTGCATTTAACTGGCACACAGAAGGAGGAGAAGGTAGCTTCTCCTGGGGCTGGAGTGCCTGGGAATCATCAAAATATTAGACTTGATATCCAAGTCCAAACATATTTACATTAGAGTAGATCAAATCAAAACTCTAGACCAAGCATTCCCTGCATCAAGGACCACAAGGGTGTCCCCTCAAAGAAAATGGTTTGCCAGAACTTTTCATTACAGAAATTACAGTCTCAGAATACAAAGGTGCAAAATCCTGCTAAAACCATGAGGCAAGCAGTTTAGTTTTCCTGAACTGCATTCTTATATTCAATACCAAGAGAACTGATCAAAACATTTTCTGTTGACACATTTTAAGAGAATATGGATTTTTGATCAAACTAAAAAACACTTTTTAAAAATTATAATAAAATATCTCTTAATATTGTCAAATATCTCTTAATATTGTCAAAATTTAAATTTTTTTCACCCATGACTTATTCCTCCATTGCAATAATGGAGCAGTTTCATGCTTATGACCATGGCTGGTTGCTATTAAAATAATTGCAGCAATGTAGAATCACCATGTTTACGTGTTATGGATCAGAAGGTGAGAAAAACAAAATTTAGACTGCAGATATTTCATCTCATGACCAGAACAAGGCAAAATAAGATCAAAGCATAGCAACTGAAGTTTGTTAGGTACTTTAGAGAGACCAAGAAGAACTTATTGCTATTTCTTATGAGGGAACATGTTCTCTTCAATAAGAATTGGCAAACCCACTACTTTTCCCCCATGAGTTTAGCAGATAGCCATACAAAGCCAGAGAGCAATCCGGTTTAAAACAGGGCCTTTTACACAGCCCTTTTCTGACATGAACTGTATTTTTCCACTTTGCATTAATTAGCAAGGGTAATACAGATATCAGCACAGGAGACAGAAGACAGCTCTGCCTCCTCATTGTGGTGGTTTTCACTTCACCTTTCCAACCAATCAACTCCCCAGCTGGGAGAAAACGTGATGTTTTCATGCAGCTCAGCAAGCCAGGGACATGAAGGCTTCAGAGCAGCTCTCATAAGCCTGATTCCATTGACTTCAATAAAGCCAAAGTGATTTCATCAGCTGAGGAACTGGTCTGACCTGTACAGAACAGGCTACTGTGCACAGTAAAAGCCCAAAGGCTGAAGCACTCTAAAATCCAAGCTCCTAGACAGAGATAAGAGGGGATTTTTTAGCTCCTTTCAAATGTGCAACAAATTTCCATGGACTTCAGCATAGCAGGAACTTCCCTGGTGGCAAACTAAGGCTAATTCCATTGGCACCGTTGCAGCTACACTGATTTACTCCACATCAGGTCCTGTCCTTAAACTTATGTGGTAGTGGAGCATATATTCATGACCTAATCCATTATCATAGCATGGAGAAATGGAAGGAATGAAAGCAGCACAAATGAAGATTTTATAATTTAAAATAAATTGAGGGCTGTTATTCTTTATATTTATTTCATAGAATCATTCATTTCTTACCTCACAGACACAAGCAAGCTATTGTTTAACTTCAGTTCTCTCAGATTAGGCAGATGCACACCTGTGGGAACAGAATAAAGAATCACTTTGCAGACCTGGGATTAGAGTAAAGGAAATTTATGACAATTACAAGTTGAAGCACTTAATTTTACATGCATTTCTTAGCTGTTTCTGCCAGGCCTGTGCTGGACTTCTTCTAAGAAAATCAATGAGATTATTTCACTCAAAAAATATTTCATCCTTTGCATTTTTGAAACATATATGTATTGTCTGCATGACTACCCAATTACAATTTTCGAACCCCTCTCTGGAAATTCTGATATGGCACCTTTCCAGACAGACAAAAGAAACTGGCTTGATGGGTGTCTGTTTTCTTTGGTCTGATTCCCCATCCTGACTGACGATTAACTGAGTGATACTCTGCAGAGCTAAGGGATACTTCAGAGGATAGCATTCCATGTCATATCTAATGGCAAGTAGTGATGGACTTACTGCAGACACAGCCAAGTAACACTTCTTCAAACTGCAACTTTGAGTCAAACAACAAACACATAATGTTCCACATCACAACATCATCTTTTATAGTTCACAGGTCCTCCAAATGCTACATTTTGCAAAGCATTGCTTTCTCCTTTTAATTTTCTGGATATGATCAGTTGTTTACCATTGACCTGTACAAGTTTCATACCTATAAAACCCTCAGTATTCTGTTGTTATTTCTTTAATTAATGGGGGTTTTTTTTCTATCCCTTAGAGACATTTGCCTTTTTGTTCACTCTAAAGGTATCTCTGAACCAAAATCATACACCAAATCCCTCCGAGCTACAGAATAATTTAGACATAAACTCAAGTCTCAGAAACCATTTCTTATGGACAGTAGCAAATGTTCACCCATTCCCACTGGCAGAGTTTACTCAAGGCTGTTGAGCATCCTCCAGTATAACATGCAACCATGTAGAAGTAATACCAATTTTAGACAAACTGGATCATAGCCGAAACATTAAAATGTGTTCTCAGCAAATATTTTTATGAGTTCTCTGAGTAATCACTGTCTGGCAAGGGTGACTTACCAATGTCCAGAAGGACACCATTCCGGTGCTTTGCAAAGGATAAAAAAAAGAAAGGGGAGTGGGATCTCAAAAGCAAACAAGGGAGGTCATGTTGTTCATTCCCCAAATAGAACAAGAGCATTTATGGCAAAAACATTTTAATAAATCATGTTTTAATAGAAGCACTATCTGCATCTCATGTTATTTAGGAATGATTATAGTGCACATATTGATCCTCATGCTGTACTGCAAGTATTTAAGTTCATGTCTTTGCAAAGCACTTTTGAAAATACAAAAAATTCAAAACACACTGTACAATTCTTTTAGCCTTGTTTTTTAATCTTTTTCCACAATCCATAAAAATTGGAGCACAGATTAGAACACATGATCCTTATCCTGAAGGGTATGCTTTCTCATGTCAAACAAGTTTTATACATTTATATGTCTATATGGCAACCAAATAATTTGGAGTCCTTGCAGAGGAAATACTAGGATCTCTGTTAATTACTCACAGCAGTCATAGTAGCTACTGAGCAAAGACTTCCTCAGATATAAATCATGCCCTAAGAAATTCCCCCAGACAAAAAAAAGAAAAATCTAGACTCTAAAAAATTTCTATGCTGTTTCTGACAAGGATGGAATGATTAAATGTCATCCCCTGAAGTATTAAAGGAAAAAATGAGAGGATGCAGTAGCCTCTCCAGACCCAGTGCAAAAGTGGGCAATAGCCTTGCCATGGATTCAGTCAGAGAGGTAAAAGGGTCACCAAGCAAAGGCTGTTGCAAAGCACTACCAAGCAAAGGAGTTTTAAGGACTAGTGTTAAGCAGAAGATTTGAATGAAGAGTCAAGAGAAATGGAGAGACTTGCCCAAGAAAAAGCTTTCTACTGAATGCATTTAGGGTTGGTTCAGGAAAGAAGCAACTATTAAACGATCCAAAGAGGCCAAGTGACAGGCTGATGATACAATTTTCACATCTGGTTATTTCATTACAGTAACTTGATCCTCCATCTCAGATTTTTTTTGGCATTTCGGCACAATCTGTCCCAGGGAACTTGTGAAGTGTTACACTTTAATGTGTGGCTTACTAGCTTGAAATAGAAGTATACAATGCGTGGTGGTGCAAAATTCTGCCAGCAATATTCTGCAATGTATTTCTGCAAGTCTGCAAGTTCTTCCCTCCTTTAAGTTTCATATCAATATGAAATTGTTCTCTGGCACTAAGAATTCATTGTTCCATTGATTTTGATGGTTTTTAGAGTCCCATATCCTTATAAATAGATTAGAGGCTGGAAGATTAAATTAAGAAGATAAAATTGTAACATGAAGTGACAAAATATGATATTTATCCCAATGTAACAATGTATTTCTAATTTCCTAAATTTTAACCCTCATGGCATCTTTCCTCAGAGCAAGGACACATGATACTAGCATATAAAAATACCCTAAAATACAACAATATTAACTTCTATATTAATTTTAGAAGTACAGGCAGTTTATTCCTTATCCTGAAACTGCCTTCCTTTGTATAATTTCGATTTTTATAAACAAGAATGGTCCACAAAAATGCTGATGATTGCAGGACAAGGCTGAGAATTCAGAATGACGAGCAGTGTTATCTCATCTGTCTACAATTCCCTTTCACTAAAGACTGGTTTTGTTACATGGCTCTGAAACTACTAGCCACCAACAATGTACTAGTGTTAAACTATTCTACTGTAGCAGTGGAACAAAACTAAATGAAGGGCAGAAAGAAATCAAAGTGCAAGGTAGGTGAATAAAAGTGATACACACACACACACTCAACAACACTGCCTGAAGGGCTGCACTTCATGAGCAGGATAGCAATGTCCAAGGTGCCTTGGTACAGCAGGTGATATTTAGAAAACTGACTAGGAGTAAAGAGAAAATAGCCAAAATACTGGTTTTATTATATTCTACAAGTTACAACACTTCTATTGCTAACCCTTGTTGTTTACATTATGAAGTATTCTTCAGGTAGCATCACATATCTTTGTTTTTCTATTGTTAACAAAAAATCATCATGGCTTGACTTCTTGTGTCTTTTGGAATATGGACTAGTGAAAAACAAACAAAAGAAAGTACTGACAAATGCTTGCACTGGCATCAGGCAACCATCGTGCTTTGTTGATCCTACAACACAAAACAGGCACATGAAAACAGGCTGTATTCTTCTAGCAGGAGCAACCTGACATGCAAATTAAACAGTCTGTTTAGTTCACCTGAACTGTGTTTGTTCAAGTAAGATACATCACTTTGATGCTAATTCTACAGACTCATTTTTTTGCACATTTCTGGGGTGCAAAATCTGGGCAATAGAACCGAAGGTGAGACCACGGCCCTTTCAGGCAAACCCAAGGCAGCTGCAGCCGAGCTACCTGAGATGGGACTCTCACAGAAAACACATCAGTGCAGGGTTTAACATAAGCACGCTACCCCATACATACTTGTGACTCCTGGAGACCCTGCCCAAGCCCTGCTCAGTGAGTCTGTCAGTACCAGCTAAGCCAAGACCATCCTGGGCAGGAACACCCGTGCCAGACTCGCTCCTCCAGCCTCTGTGCTGCTCCCTGGCTGTGCAAGCACCTGCTGCTGCCACGCTGGCTGCCAGAAAAGGTGTCCTGGCTCTGCACCAGGAATGCCAACAAACAGGGCAAGAGGAAAGAGAGAGGATGACCCTGCGTGAGAAATAGCACATGGCTACTTTGGAACCCTTGGCAGAGCTTTGCCTTGATAAAACATGTGCAAAGGAAGTGGCAGTCTCCAGACACGTAATCAACTTAGTCTGGCCACCAGCAGGCAACAATTCAATAAGGGCCAGCGAACAGCACTGTGGGTAACTTGATTTGGAGCTATTAAAATTACTCAGAAACAAGAGGACTATGTAATATCTTAAATGACTCTATCCCACCATTATTTTCAACGGGAATCTCTATGAGCCGGTCATGAATGCAATTCCATACCTGTCAGCAATCAAAACTGAAGGGATAGGCTAATGAAAAGGAAATAGTCCCTTTGTTTGAATATGAACTGAGGTCTACATGCAGCTGAAGAGCACAGAAACCAACTCAAAGATATGCAAAGCTGGATACAAGACTTGCCAGTGTTTCATCTGTCACTCAGCAAGGTGCACTGAAAACAGCTAGAGAATTCAGCAATTACCCCAAGCCCTGCAAAGATTCAGATTTAAGCTCTGGCATGACACCTTTCCTTAATTTTAAAGCTGATCACATGAAAATATTTCAATATCAGTCTTTTCACGTTTTAGCCCAGACCTTGTCCCTAAGAAAAGTAATTCTTCCTCTCCACCAGGTCATGCCGTTTTGTAGAGGCAGATCTGACAAACTGGGCAAGGTTAACAGGATGGTGCTTTAAAGTTTAGCACACCCCGAAATGGAATGGTCTCAAGAAAAACATCAAGCAACAAGTTTTAAATCACTCTAGAAATCTTTAGGCCCTAAGTGTTTGTGTCACAGTCTGTAACACAGGCTGTGAGCCTTGAAAAGTTTCTCAAGTGGAAACCGCGGTGTAAATTTGGGATTTGAGTGCTGTAAGGTTCCAGGTGACCCAGAGTTATGTGCAGTCTCGTAGCTTTTATCACTTTCACCTGGCCATTTAAGAGCTTGCGTGGCGTATTTTATCTTTACACATAAAACCGGTCAAAATAATATTGTTTACTGAGTGTGGACTGATCATCCAAACAATTTGCTGATGATAAAGATGCTCTTAACCACCTTCCACAACCAAGGAATACAGTGAAGGCAAGGTGAAGTGGTTTAATATGTGTATAAAGAAGGCTTATTAGCCGGGTTTGAAATGCGAAAGAAATGCCAAATTACAGAGCAGTCCAGGCTGGAGGGGACAGTTGGAGGTCTCACGCCCAGCATCCTGCTCAGAGCCAGGCTGTCTGTGAGATCAGACCAGGGTGCTCAGATCTTCACCCACTTGAAAACCTACCAGGATGAAGTCTCCAAACCTCTCCAGATACCCCTATTGCTTGACTATCCTAATAGGGGGAAAACTTTATGTCCTGTCACACTGGAACGACTGTCATTCCAGCTGGTCTGGTTCTTACCCATCTCTTCCTCAGGCTATTTCTCCAGACCCCTGTGACCACAGACCAGGTCAGCAGCACAGTTCCAGGGGCAGGCAGCAGGCAATGAGCCCAACACCTTCAACAGCAGTCTTGCTTGCACCATTCACAGTGGAGGTGCAAACTGCTCTGCAAAACCCCTACAAATTTAGGCCTTACTCCATGTGCCTAAAAATCATCTGCCATGTGAAAATAAATTGAAAGAAACTGAAGCAAACTTTCTGCCCTAGCCACCTGCTGACATTTGCAAAGAGATTTTCACAGGAAGGAAACTCAGAAATGCACCTTAAAAATACCCAGAAGGAAATTCAGAATGGTCTTGATGTTCTGTTATTCTCAAAAGCACTGGGGACCTGCAGGTGCTGGTTTTTATGGCCCTCAAGGGCCAACTCTCAGCGTGAACAGTGGGATATAAACAAGATGGAAATTACTTGCATCATGGACATAGTGTTCTGTATTTCGTATTCTGTAAGGTTGCAAAAGGCTAACCATGGAGAGGAGAAAGGGATTTATTCCAGTAATGGAAAGGAAAGGGAAGTAGAGAGTGATGAAGGTGAAACGTTTTGCTAGCTTGTCACAGCTAATGTAAAATGGCATAGGAATGGGAGCACCACTTTTGAGCATTATAGAAATGGCATAATGAGATTTCCTTATCAACTGGAGGAAACATGATTGAATAGATTATGATCTCTGAAAGAAACGGATGTAATTTACCTTAAATTATCCAGTGCTTATGAGAAAGAGACTTACTCATGAAATAAACAGAATAACCAATACAAAGGGGCCATATAGTACAAAACAAAAGCCCCCTTCACTGTTCTTGCTCAACCATTCTTGACAAACAGACATCAAAAGACCCATTAAAGCTAATCAGCTGTTGCATTATAGTCATTTGCATATGAAAAATTCACTGCTTGACTGAAAACACCAGCACACAGTTTTGGGGATAGGACTCCTTTTTAGCACAGAAAATATTACCCTGCAGTAGTTACTTAGCTTCAATGTAGCAGAAGATGGACTTGGGTGTGGTAGGAATCCACATGACAGAAAATGACTGCCAGTATTGGAACAAAAGGAAGGCTTTATATTCTCAGTGTTAACTCTGCGACAGAGGGAATTCCTTTGGTACTTCTCACTTCCCTAGTGCAGTGATAATGACATAAAAATGAATGATAAGTGTTAGGACTGTTTGGGGCTCATCAAAATGATATATCTACAGGACCTGCCTTCAGCTCATTTTCCAGCACAGCTCAGTGAGGCTGTACAGGGTGCAAAGACAGGCTGCTGGAACCACAAGCCACCTGATACCACTGGCAATTCTTCAGTCACAGGGAAATCTCACAGTGGAGAGGAGCTGACCTTTGGCTCCTGTTTCACTAGAGACAAGAGTAAATGCTCATTTAGGGCCTAGCATATAATACAAGAAAAATTTGTTCAAACTAAGTGGCTTTAGACAGATCCCACTGCCAGAGTTTCCAGTCCTATTCAGAGCCTCACGCAAGAAGACAGAGATCAAAGAGTGTGAGGTACACCAGGGAGATGCTGTTTCAAGAACTCTTGAGAAGGACAGTACTTTTCACTGGCTGTTAGTTAGTGAGTCCCCAGTCAAGACATCATAAAAAGGAAAATTCAAGATGGTGATTAGAAAATAAAGTGTTTTCTTACCAAAGTTCCCCAAGCTGATCTCTCTGGTGTCTACTCGCATCTCTAGGGCCTTCACCTGCTGCAGATCATCTACCCCAGCCAAAATTTTCTGTAAAGATAAGCAGAAATATATGTGTAATCTCACGCAATAAACCAGATGTCACAGCAGCAAAAAAGTGCAGAAAGACTTTCAACCAGTGTTTTGTCAACATATATTTCAGGTCACCATGGCTAGATGTGCAATCACATTGAAATAAATTTAGTATTCAAAGACCTGTCTTCCTTGTAGCCCCAAAATATTCTAGTCTCCCAAAACTTATACATTGCTTGAAGAGTCAAGGCTGAGGGTGACATTTGAGATGCAAACCAACAACAGACCTGCATGCCAGCTAGCTTCATTTAAACAGTACGTCCATGCTTTAAGATTTGCACAAGTCTTGCACTAATCCTCAGCAGATAGAAAGTGTTAACCTTAAGCATCAACAGTAATTCAAAAGGTGCTAGGTACTAAAACTCAACAAAACACACTGTTTATCTTTTAACCCAAAAAAATAAAAGGAAACATCATTTTAGCTCAAGCAGCTCACTCTTCTGAAAGCAGACTACACTAATTACAAGAATTATGAATTCCTTTGAAAATACCTAGGCAATGCAAATAGAGGCCTTCAAAATCCTTCATTATTTTTACAAAATTGTAGTAATTGGATGAACCATTGCATTAAGCAATGTGTGTGTGAATGCAGACTCCCTCCTAATCTTTCCTAGTATCCTAAAGTCTGTGTTGACACATACATGTACATTTTGCCTTGGCAGAGGTAAGCAGGAGGAACAAAACAAACAGAAGCTATACACAGAGGGGAGAGGGAAGCTCTATGACTGCCAGTGAAAACTACAGCAGGGCTGTGAAATCCTAAGATGCCAGGCTGCAATTCCACAAGGAGCTGAAGCAATCTCACATTACTGCTGCTCTCATCCCCTATTTCTTCCAGCTATGATCCAGCTTCTTTCCCCCCAGTTTCCCTCATTCAGGGTATATATCCCACCACCTCCTTTGCATCAGCTTAGTTACAAGAATTCAACCAGAACAGTATCCTCTCTTCCTGATGGGTTAGTGGTTCATGGAGGAGTCTGAAATAATCCTTGAGAAATGAGAAGCAAGGTTTATTGGTCATAACAACTGCCTGAAATAGTTGATGTTATACATAGTGATGAACTTTTAAATTTTCACCTTTCTGTGTCAAAAGAGTTAGGATGTGGGGCTGAACGTGTTCACTTCAAAGAAATCAGTTCCCTCCTCAATGATACCAAGAGCATGGGTTGAAAGTATTGTCACCAACCTTTTGGGCCTTTACTAAAGGTGAAGGCAGAAAGTCATTCAGTAATCTCCATGTAGAGAAGACAAATATTCTCACTATTAAAAAGCTATGACATTCTTTAGGTTTTTTTAATAAGGGATAACTTACTCATTAGAAGGGAATGTGTAGGACGACCTCTGCTTATGAGTTTTGGGAAGAAAAAATAACCACGAGAATATCCAGTTCATTTTGCAAGGAAAAAATGGTGGTTGCAACATTCCTGCTCGTTAGGTAACATTTTTATTGTGCACAAGTGGCTGCAACTTCCTCTGATGGTTCCACATCCTCTTACAAAGGACCAAAAACAGTCTGAGTGTAACTGAGATGGCAATTTAAAAGGACATGGTTTCCAGAAAAAGATGAGCATTCCTTCTTGAAAAACTGTCCCCCTTTATAAGGTCTTGACTTGTACTCCTAAGAAACAGAATTAGCCAATATCTTTGACTGCTTTTGACCTAATTTTAAAACATTATATTTAAAATTATTTTTGATCTTATTTTTAATCTTATTTTTTTAACTGTGATTTTAAGCAGGCTGAACATAAGAAAGCTTCTAGACTCTATCCCACATGCAGCCACTACAAAATGTTTTGCTCCTGCAAAGGCAGCAAGCTTATCAACTACAGACTGCTTTGTCCCTCCAAGTGAACACAAGATCCCTTGTGGCAAAACACATCTTGCAGTAACCCTTTTCAGCAGATGACACTGTCTGTCACATAGCACGAGATTACGTGTGAAACGAGAGCTAGCTGATGTCCTGGCATAAAACCATGCACTCGGACTGCTGGATTCGGATGCAAGCTCACTGCCATTAAAGGAAGAAGCTTCTGAAAAATACCTCCCTGCTCCCCATCAAAATTGTTTTAAGAGCCTACATCAGAACAGGAAGAAGCCTCAGAACAAGTAATAAGCTTAGGGTCACACATTCTGTCAGCAGAGTAGCAAAAGGTCCTGATACCCCAAGGAGCCTTTGCTCCTTATTGTGTCCTTTTCTCCTTTTCTGTCTGCAAGTTCCCCGCATGCTGTCCTTCCCCTGCTGTATTCCAGCCAGCCTCTGCTCCCTGATGTTTTTTTTCAAAATCCAAGTATAAAACCTGCATGAAGTTATATTATTTCCTTGTCTGGGATTCCCTATCCCTTTTTCTCATACCAGGGATTACCAGTGTCATTCTTTGCCCTCCTTTTCCTCTTCTTGATCCACTATTTGTACCTTTTCCACTGTCTGAGAGATGAGCTGCTTAGTGCATCCATATTTTTGTACTGCAATAGGCAGAACTGTGACTCCAGTGCTAGAAAGGGTTATTGGCTGTCATCACCAGCTCTTTGAACTATAGATAGCTGCCTTGAAGCATGTGCTAACCAGATGCGACAAACTCCATGTACTCTCGGTGCCCACGTCCCTGTTCCGCGTTTCCAAGAGTCTCTGAAAATCGCTGTCCTTCCATCTGCTGATGGTGAGGAGATGCTGGGACAGCTTGAAACCAATTTGCTGTGGGATGCACAAGTTAGTGTAGTACATGAAGGAAACGAGAAATGCTCTCGGGTGGAGGATATGAGCTCATTTAAAGGCACTAAAGCACTGAGACCCCGGGTGTTGTTTGTAAGCGACTCAGCAAGCAAAGGCCAGGGCAGCAGCTCAAGAGAAGAAAACGTGGGGAATGGTTCCTGTGGAAGATAGGACATTACTACTCTCCAGACATCATTCTGGGCATGCTGGTGCACCTGCAAGTGTGATACTTCTCATGTCACAGCTAAAATTCTGACACCAGGAATGGGGGACATTTAGGGAAGGACATGGAAACATTTAAGCAAAGATGAAATGTATTTAGCAGGATCTTCTTTTTATGCTGTTGTTTAATGCCATGGGAACCTTCAGCAAAATTTGAAAGGAGGGATATTTAGGAAGAATTTTGCTGCAAGAGAAAAAAAAATCATGACCCAGCACACTGAAGGGGTCATCAGCTTGGAGAGACAGATGTCTGGCACCATGTGGATAGAAGTGATGCTACAGTGCTCTGTGTCTCTTCATTCCTAGGGCCATCCCAGGTCTAGGACAGGCTCCTGCCCTAATTCAGAGGCATCCCACTGTGGCTTCAGGTAATGACTGCCTGCCCATAGCTTGATGGGCTGTTCTATCAGCCAGGGACAGAATGTCTCTGCCTGTACCCCAGGAATGCTTACAGACAGGAAGGTGCTGTACCATCTAGGTGTTTCTTTGGCTGTTTCCAGCTGCTCAGCCTCCACGTAGGGCAAAAAAAAAGGGACCAAGGATCTGTTCTAGGCAGAGAGTTGGATATGTTCACAGTTATCTTAGATCAAAGATACCTTGAAAAAACCAATACAATTCTAGGCTGATTGTTGGTGTTCAGAGAGGACTCTGCTTGCCACTCATCTGCACCCCTGCAAGGTAGGTTATCAGTTAGACAGAGAAGGGGGATGTTTTCTAAAGAATCAAACATCAAAATCTTTCTGGAAAGTGATGTTCAAGAAGGTGGCCTGAAAGGTTGATTCTGAGCAGCAGTTTTACACTCTACTGTACATTTGTTTATTTGAAAGGACAC
The DNA here is from genome assembly GCA_013399195.1 of Dicrurus megarhynchus. Classification (NCBI taxonomy): domain Eukaryota; kingdom Metazoa; phylum Chordata; class Aves; order Passeriformes; family Dicruridae; genus Dicrurus; species Dicrurus megarhynchus. Next base: position 540,892 of record VXAD01013799.1, on the reverse strand, counting down.
ATTTCCATGGTAAAGCACTGCACAAGTCTTTGAAGATACTTTGAATACAGGGTAAGTAAAACAAAGTTCATTTTACATTTTTTTACCTTCTTCAAAATAGGAGTAAAACTATTTTTCATGATATTATGCAGAAGCTATTGGTAAATGATTTAGCCAGTATTTTAAGAAGCAAGTCCATGATGTCTCACAAACCATTCCCACCACGCAAAAAGTCTGGCCAAATGTCAGGCCAGTTGGGGACTGTGCACTGGTATGGAAAGCTTCTCCTCTGACTGACAAGAAAAGCGAGTAAGTATTCCATAAAAATTTGCAACTGAGAAATACTTCTGTGCTTGCAGAGCTTCCCAGCTGGCAGAGCAGTCACCTGGGGATGCTGGGAAATCCAGTTCAAGTCCCACTTGCAACTATCTGTAAATTCCTTAATTGGCAAATAATATCTGTTCAGTCAAAACTGGCGTATACAACTGACTCTCTTCCCTAAATTTTTCACACACTCTAAGAAAAGTAGGCATGCTGCTGAAGAACAAGTTGCATGCAGCTGTCAGAGAAATATTTCCAGCTGTGCATTTATTTTGCTGATCCTGGTTAATTTGGCTAAGACAGGAATTCCTGAGTGGTAAGCTTGTTCTCTTTGAATACTACACCTGTATGCAAATTCTAAAGTCATGTCCATTCACGTGTTTTTGCTTTTTTTTTTTTCAAATTCCCAACTCAACTACAATCTCTCCTTCACACACAAAAAAAGAAGTTGCTAAAAGCATGACAAAATATTTCTTCAAAGAAGAAAAGTATTAGCAAATTAATAGGCTTTAAGTGATTGTAATTCAAGGAATTTTCAGTGAAAGGGAACAGAACTTCTCCGTGGTCCCACATGCAAACTTCCTTTCAAAATGGCTAAATGCTGCAGATGCCCATAATTAAAATTTTTAGCTGTATTTCACTACTTTCAGCATATACAGATAAATACATTCTTCTCTCAGATCAGATGAAGAGATTAGCTAGGTGCTATGAAAAGAGATTTTCTTGGCTGTTATGGGAAGTGTAGATGAGGGCAGTAAGCATGGAATTTAAGTAGTGGTAGATGCATTAGTAAAGATGTCTTTATTCTTGTGCTGAAGCCCCCAAGTCATGCCAGCAGATCCACATGGACAGGCCCTTGCCTAGTCTTGCTGTCTCACTGACTCATGCTGGGGATTCACAGTTCCGACACCTTTTTTTAAACCCGTGTTAAGGGTCTGATGTTGCAAGTTGCTGGGAAATCTAACTATTGCAAACTTCAGCGGGCATGTAGGGCACCAGAAATGAGATGGGAGGTTTACTGATCTCCCAGAAATAGCCTTTACCATTTCTGTAGGAGGAAAAAATCTCAGTTTCAGCTACGTGCCGAATTAACATGCAGGTCAGGGGTGGACAGGATAATAGACATCCTTACCTCATTTTTTGCTTAGATTTGTTTTGAGGATTTACTTTCCCTCACAGAGATATAAAAAAAGTTATACCCCAACATTAATTCTTTTTCTTATCTAGGAATTAGGTGTGCAGACAGTAGCTACAATCATTGCTCAAGATTGTGTTGCTGAACACGGCAAAGTCAAGACTGTAATGTCATTTTATGTTAGTGAAGCACTGGTGGCTGTAAGTCAATGAATATCTGGGGTTTTTCATATAAAAGCATGCATATGTGTGTGCATGCATATAAATATAAAGCTTCCTGTTGTGAAAATTTGAATGTAAAACATCAGAGGCCTAAGTAGTAGGATGAACACTAATACAACAGATGAACACTAATTTAACAACTACAAGCCTTGACTACTGTAAAGGTAATAGTGTTAGGAGAAGAACATATGAAAGGAAAGCTCTGAAACTAAAGGAGGCTTTGCAATTTCTTTCCAGCTCACAGTATTACCTCTACTATCTGCTACCTCGAGCAATGTGATCTAACTTTGAAACTAGCTATGCTTGGAGCAGAAGATCAAACTGGCAGGCCTCCAGAGGACCCCTCAAACTTTACAAAATAATTATTATACATCTCTAATGAAAAATTCAGCAGATCCAAATTCAGTCATACAGGAAGCATACAGGATTTGAAGTAAACATTACTTCCATTCCCTTACTCTACCTATTTTATCAAGATTCTGCACTTTCTTGATGTCCAGTTTTTTTCTCAAATCCATTTATCTGACAGCTGTGAGGAAAACTTTCTGCAAAAGAAAAAGGGAAACAACTGAGCCATTTCAGCAAGAATCCAATCTTTGTTCCAGGACCCTCCAGCATTTTCTTTTTCCCGTGAGGATGACTGCATACCATATGAAATACACCCTAACCTCCTGAGCAACAAAACTAAACACCACTTCCGAACACGTGTTCCTGAGTTTGGAAAACATGATTAGTTGGAGCAGGATCAATAAAAAGCGAAATTAGAGAATACTTCCTTTCTTCTCTAAAGATCACACACAAACATGATTGGATTTTATAATGTGACAATGTCTGGAAGATCATTTGACCTCGTAAAATGAGTTTCTTCTGAGAAGTGGAATGCTTTTAGTGGAAGTCAGGAAAAGATCCTTTGCAAACAGCAGGGAAAGGATGGGGGTTGATAGAACAAAATAAAAATGTGATTAAAGACAGGTGGCGCCCTTAATTTCAGTTTCTCCAAGTTTAATGAAAAATCTGTGTCACAGCCCTAACAGAGTTAAAAATTAATGGCCCATTGTTAGCCAGTTTTCAGAAAAAAGTGAGAATTTGCTCACCCTGGTATTCTACAATATCTGACAACCATGCATAAGGATGGGCAGAGTAGGGAAATATTAATAGGAAAATAACTAGGGAAATAAAGAGCTGGAAATATTAATAGGACAGGTACAAATGGAAAAGCAAGACGGCCTATTCATAAAGAGGAACATTAAAGAGTACACCAGAAAATTTATATTGATGCTAACAGAAAGAATAAAAATGATATCTAATGATACCAACCCTCGCATCAAAAGCATTTGACCGGTAGCTTGGATGAAGAACATTCAAATATAAAAGGATGTCACACGATAGTGCAGCAAGAGCTGTCAGCAAGCAGAAACTAGAAGATGTGATTAACATAATGGAAATATGGAATCATACAGGATCTGAAGGGAACATTATGCTGAAACAAGGCTACAGAAGACCACAAACTCTGTGGTGAATGAGCATAAAGTCTATGTGAGGGGATCCACTATGGAGAAGAAGAAAATGGGCACAGGTCCAGTGGTTTTGTAGTTGTCTTTTGTTCTATACAGTCCATGAAGGCAAAGAGGAAAGAAAAAAAAAAAATCACTCTAAGCCAAACTTCCCTCTCTTTGGAGGAAAACAGTGCAGCAAGTGGATAAAAAGTGAAGGAACACAAGTGCCACAAGTTTTAGAGAGTTCTTAATAATGTGGACTGCTAATGGAGACTGCTAATGGTTTCACTATAAAATAGACAGCCATCCCCCTGGAAGAAGGGCAAAATGAGTCAAATGTTCAGGCAGAAATGAGGCTGCAGTTCACTGTGCCCAATCTTCACAGACTCTGCACAACTAGACTTTGCAGCTTCCCCAAACTCAAACTGAACTGGTACAAGACAGACCACGGTGAGCGCAAGGAGTCAAGCTGAGTAGGTATCTCAGAACAAAAACCTTCCTCAGGAACATCCCTAAGGTGTCCAAAAAATTGCCTACACAACACTGCAGAAGTGTGGCCCATGCCCTTATTTGAATGTAAAACAATTTTCCTTTAATGAGCCTGTATTTTAAGTCTATTAGTTTCCTTCTCAGAGCACTTCAACGGATACAATCAATAACTCCTAAAATATTCACAACAATAAGACAATCAAAAAGATACTGCAATTGTATTGATTTAAGCAAGACAACCTTTCAAACCATTTGACTGTCAATGGCATGTGGGTCCTTAAAGAATTATGCATGTGAAAACTTGTTTCTTATTAAATGTTTGAACATTCTGAACATTTGCAAATCCAGAAGAAGTAAATTTATGGCAGCAGTGGTTTCCATTTGATCAACATAAAGGTCAGAGAATAAATAGACCGGGTATGTTATTAAAACAAGCTATAAACACTGTAAATGTTTCCTTGACAATGTCATGTAGTTTTTCCTCTGAGCAGGAAGTATCCCAGCTATGCCAACACAAATGTTGGGTTCCAGGGCAGGAAATAACTGTGTCCAGAAAAATTAGCAGGACAGTGCATTTCCATTTAAAAGAATCTTTGAAATGAGATTCCTTACACGTTAAAACCCACAATCTCAAAAAAAGGCAAAACTCAATTATTTAACTTCTTATCTGCATTTTTTAAAAATTACAAAATAATAAACAGCAACTTCATGGGATGTGGGTAACACTGCCTTATATACACTTTTCTGCTTACAATTTGCTATGAGCTAAGCAGCAGAGAAAGAGAACTTGCCAATGAAAGAGCTTCCTAAGGGTTTCATTAGGAGTTGATTGAATCAGAGGGCAGCCGTTTTGGTTACCCTAATGGGCTTTGGTTCATGCCCTAACAACACAGATGAACCTGAGAGTTCCCATCAGATTTATACAGGGTATTGTGGGCCACAAACACATTAGACTGGTCAAATTCTACGCCAGGTTTTAAACAAAGACCAAGAAGTAGTTGGAGAGTCTCATGAGCCAAAGGAAAGTGAATGGCATAGACCATCCAATCATGTAGCAATTTTTCTCCAGAATGCTTAACATATCCACTCTGCAGGAAGGGATTTTTGCATCTCCAACCATTTTATAAACACTAAAAGACTTGGCTAATAAGGGAACAATAGTTCTAGTCTACAGCACATGGTCAAAATGGTGACTGGAATGTAGTTAGGGAGTGGCTAGGGAGTGGTGTAAACCTGTGGCTGGAATAAGCTCCCTGTGGAAGCTGCACTGGTGCAGTGGATACACGGGGGATTATGGACACTGCCATCACCACCCTGTCTGTTGGGAGCACAGCAACCACAGCCCTGGCAGCCCCATCTGCCTTTCACAAATGCTCCCCAGCGGAAGAAATATTTTTCTGCAGGTCTGCAACACAGAAAGCCTCTCTCCTCAAGTTCTGCTCTCAACTCTCCCTTCCTTTAGCATGGAAAAGTGACATTGTTTGGTCAGATCCTACACATCCCACAGGATTTCACCCTTAATGAGTCTTGAGCAAGTACAGTGTGCAACCAAGTATTCTTTCACAAATATTTCACAAAGTGAATTCTTTCATGAAGATTTCAGCATGTTACTCCCGAAATTTCAACAGGCTGCACACCAAAATCATTTCCCCCAGTCTAAAAGGAACTGGGCTTTCAAATATGCTTTGAAATTCCACCTACTTTGACATATATAGAAAGTATTTCTATCATTTGCAGAATATTTTAATTGGCTTCTTAGCAGGACAGAAGATTTCATACCTCAGAGAGAAAAAAAAAAGTGCTTTTAAAGTTACATTTCCAATCTCTAGAACAAGGTTAATGTAAATTCTTTTTCTAATGCTAAGATTCAAGGTACTCCAGATGGCATTAATGAGATCTGTGTAGATTATAATTATGCTACCTGTACTTTTCTTCATGCTACTTCAAGAATCCTGGCAATAAACACAGCCACATTCATGCTGGGAATACTTTTGATATGAAACAAGGTGAAAGGAGGACAAACATTTGATACACTTTCATAAAACAGAATCTACTTTACACAGAAGTCTAAATGTCAGAGAGGCAACAATCCACAATCAGTACAATAGCAGTTGGAAGGTTAATACAGCTCTGTATATGCCAGTTTGCCTCTTCCACTTCATTAAAAAGTTGGACGTCTACTCACCAGTTTCCTGGGGGAAAGATGTTCATCCATAAGCAGCTCTCCATCATCTTTAATCAGCGGACTGGGATTTGGGTTGCCTTGCCAATTCAAATCAGTCTCCTGGTCTGCAGATGAGCCCGGATGAGAAACTCTGTCAGGATTCAACTTCAGGTCCATCTCAACATGCTTTGAACAAAAGGGTAACAAGCAGTCTGATTTTTCTACACGTATTTATTATTTTCCTGTCAGCAAAATCTATTTTGACTCCCATTGCAAGACAGAAAATGCCTATGGAGATGCAGGTTTCTTTAATCAGCACGAACCCAAAAGCCAAGCATTACATAACACATATTCTTCCTTTTCCTCACCCTCAAGAGCTACGCGAGTCCCACACCTCATTCAGCTTTGAGTGTAAGCTTTAACAGCAAACTGTTGTTTGCAGGTACACAAGAAGCCAGGCATACCTATAGCTCTGTACAAAGAAGAAAGTGGAGAACAAACAGCTCAGGGCACTAGTCCTTTCCAGCCTTCTCACTACTCCACTCATCCTTCTCCAGTGCCAGTGAGCTTCCCATCCACACAGGCTCCCTACCTACCCATTTCCTCTCGAGAAAAGTGAACAACACTCAGCAAAGCTCTGCTGGACTCCAGACTGCAAGTGCCAGTACCAAGGCACACCACCACCTCTCTCTAGCATTTTGAGCTCTGCCTGCTCATGGACAGAACCTGTCTGTATTTGCTGTCCTAAATCAAACATCCCAGCACTGTTACTGACTCTAGGTTAGGCAGGCCATGGCTACTGACTTCTAGTTTTGAAGACAGTCTTGGAGAAAAGAAATTTAAAATACAATTTAAACAAAACTGTGTATGCTTCAAGTGAGGAATGAAATACAAAGTTTGAAGATGAAGCACTTCAAATGTGGTCATTCTTCAATTCCCAAAGATATCACTTTCACAGAAATATTAACAATTAACTTTGAAATATGAGAGTAAGCATATGTACAATCGTTAGAGTCAAAAAGCAATCGGCTGTACCCAAATGGTACAAGCATTACTGTGATTTATACAGCTATTTACTACTACTTGGCAACGAGGAAGTGTCACAGCTGGAAACACTGCTGTAACAACAAAAGGCTAGACTAGAGAAAAGCCATCTTGCTCTGCTGAAGGGACACCTGCAGTTTTGTTCTGTTCTCCACTGCGAAGCAATATTTATTCTTAGTGCTGGAAAAGTAATTAAATGATCAAGCTAATCATAACTGGCTGACAAAGCATCAGTGGTGGCCAAGACCTGAGAATTACCACTTTCCTTCCTCCTCATACTAATAAACAGTTAAACACAGGAGCAACTTCTGTTAGGACAAATAGGAGTCCTGACTGCTCAGCTGGTCATGACTGCTTGAGAGGGCTGACTCGGTAGAAGGTGAAAGATGTTTGGATCAAAAAGACTTCTTCCTCTGACTACTCAAGTCCAGTCAAAATGCTTCACTTGCACAAGAAAAAGAAATTCAAAGGACTCAGTACTGTCAGAAAAAATAGCCCTTACCCAAACAAAAACAGCAACAAAAGCCTGATGACACACCAAACCTCTCCCTGCAGAATCTCCTACATTAGGAAGGGAGGAACCAAACCCTCAGATTCCCAAGTGCTCCTTCTGTAGACACATCAGGCCAGAAGAAGTCCACAGAAAGCAAACCCTATTTTTTCCAGGTCACTGCGCCTACCTGGTAAGCACTCCTACAGGAGAAGCTGACTGCTGAAATGTGCTACACCTAAGCCACAGAATATTCAATGCCTAAAATGTATGTTCAACACAAGTTCTTCAGAGTCACACAACTCCTTTCAATCTTTCTTACTGGCTTATAAAAGAACCACCATAAAGTGAATTGAGTAGTGATACTTGCAGCTCCTAAAACCTCAGTATGCCTACAGTAGTGTACGGACAACTTTCATGCTTCAGCCCATTAGGAGGGAAAAGAGACCTCAAAAACACTGTGTCTTACATTTTAGAAGTTACAATACATAAATTTCTATTACCTGTTTCTTTTTCTAATGAATTCTAGAATTTCTCGGACTTTTTTCCCCTCTACTTTCTTTAGAACAGGTCAGTATGATTTAGCCATTATGGAGTTTCAAGAGTCATCAGTTATCCAAGAAAATTAAAGAACCTTCTGTGAGGTGAAGATCTTATGGTGTTGTCATTATTTTCCTAAGAAGGAATTACCTTGGTCAATAACTGACTTGGAGTAGAATATCTGTCACATAAATTCTGGAATCCTTTGCCAGTTGCACAAGACTTGTGTTGGATTGTGTGCAAGTACTGGTGGTTCTTTCTAATTCAAGTGAGATTGTTATTATCCAGAGATAATCTTGTATGTTATCAGAGCCAAGTGGGGCAATAGTCCGAGAACACTGATGTAATGTGTGAGTGCAAAACATAATGAGATAAGAACAGGATTTTGTAGATGTGGGCTGCAAAGTGTTAACACACTTGCATAAAACAAATCACTGTTCTCCCTCGGTTGGGCCATCACCATCACATTTCAGAACATCCTCAAATCTTTGAAACACGTTGATACAGCATTTACTTTAGGCTTGACAAGGAGATCAATTTGTGGCTTCAAATCTGAAGTAATACTTTGTTTTATACTTCCTGCTATTGATCTGCTCTTGTAATTATTGTAACATTGGATTAGTGAGGAGAAAAGTATTTTCATTACAAATTGCTTGGGATCAAGTTGAATTATTGTCAGCAAGCAAAACTATTTTTTCACATGTTTCTATCGCTTCAAACCTTTCTCCAGAGAAGAAAGAATTTCCTCCTGAACATGGATCAAAATAACATGCTCAAAATGAGATTGTAGAAAAATTAAGAGCGCAGGAATTCTAGTGGTGAGGTGCCAATCTTTTGTAAAATCCATGAACCTCTGAAATCTCCAGCACTGTGTAGGAGCAAGAAGGGGGCCTGACACGACATTTGTCCTCCTAGAGACACAGCAGTCACACTGCTCATTTTCATCATGTCCATCTGATAAACCTAAGGCTCTGCCAAATACACAGGACAAGCCAACGCTGACCCAAACTAATTTTAGCCTCAGTGGGACAGTTTACAGGGACTGGAAAGACTTCTGTTGTCACTAAAGAGGTCTGAAAAGCCACAAATCTGAAGATTTCCTTCATGGAGAAGATGGCTGCATTGGATATATGTTGGATCTATGTGCTGAACAGAACCATTCCTGCTGTGCTCTACGGTACCCGCAAGGATGGAACCTAACTGCACCTAGCACAAACCTGCAGTGAATCCCGTGGGACAGCAGAGCAATGCCAGTAAGCACATGAGTGTGTCAGGGGAAGAGAAAGTGGCTGGAAAATAATGGAGTTTTATAGTGCATGTGAACACTAAGAATAAAAGAATGAAAGAAACCAATAAATTAGATTTTGCAGGATTTGCATCAGAAGTCTTAACTTGGCAGACTCTTACACGTGTGGATAACTAGAAGCAAATAATCATTGAGTGCAGGAGAAATCAATGACCAGAACAGTGAGATGGAAGATTTTGAATTCTAGAGAAAGTTTATCTGCCAACTCTCTCCACTGCTGCCACTCTCCTTACCCAAGCGAGTGTGTGTGATCATGGTAAGCTATTCAATTCACAGTCATGTTCTGACAGTTCATTAAAAACTGCAGGACATTTTCAACATATATAAATACCAGTAATAAAGACCATTATTAAAATTAAATGATCCTTGGAACAACATGCTATTTAAAATCCCCTCAGAATACTGTAATTTGCTAGAAAGAAATTGGCAGAGAATAGTTATTTGATGTTCTTAGGGTCTGACTAACTGGTAAGACTCCAAGATTTTATTTTCCTGCTACAAGATTTATCGAAGAGTCAGTGATAGGATTGCGTATTCTTCATTAAATATATATTAATACGCATTTCAAATTCAGCGATTGCCAGAAATGTTTGACTCAATATTAATTATAGCTTCTTAAGACCAGGAAAGAACCTCTGAATTGTGTGACTAGGCATGATAATTTCTAATGCAGCCTTCACAACATTACCTAAAGAGCTTGTCCAAGCAATTAACTTACTGTTTAAAAACAAAAACAAAAAAATCCCCAAACAACAGCAATTAATCGAGATTCACTCTAGGAAAGGCATATACCTCTATATATTAACATCCCATACAAAATGGAATCTCTACTGACTTAGTCCAGATTCTCAACCAGCATCTTCTCCTGCTCTGTGGCTACTCATGCCTTCCCTGCACAGGAAAGGTGCCATTTCAGTGGGGGTACTGCAAATTCTGAGCCCGCATCTGTATGTCACCAGCCAAAAATTTCTCCAGAAAAAAAAATATTTGGGAACCACTGTGCTATCCATCCATTCATGACAGGAAGCTTGCACTGCAGACTTCCATTTCTCTTGTCTTGCATGATATAATTTTTGTCTGTTTAATTCCGAATCACAAATTACAGCGGTGCCCATACTGTTCCCACTGATACAGAACCAAAACAAAGAATTCTGTATTTACTACGGATTTGACAAAACGTTTGGTTTACAAGTCCCAAGGGAACTGTGAGTGCCCTTTTACAGTGTAATTTTGCGCAAGTGCACTGCAGATAACCTCTTCTGGAAAATAAGTGTTTGGGCAGCTGGAATTTACTATGATGTCATCAGGAAACTACTGTTACAATAATCCACCCATAATGGCAAAAACAGTTCCTGCAACATTCATGTAATATAAAGCATCCTGCAACACATCAGTCTATTTTAGCAGGTGCAAATTCTAAAAAGCTGAAAAATAAAACACCAGTCCTGTTATTAATATGACTTTTGTGTGTGTAAGACTAAAGACTCTGATTTTAATCTTCTGGTTTTGTTAAGCAGAGCAAGGTAACAACTACTTCAGTAATGCTACTTTAATATAAAGGGATCATGCAAACACTATAAAGAGCATTCGTAAATATTCTGCTTCTGTGCCTCACTAAAGAAAAAAAGCTTTTAAGAGAAAGCTGGAATATTAAGATAACAATATCCCACTTAATATAATTAAAAATTCACTGACTTTAATGACACTGAATGACTCAAATGCTTACAATGATATTTTTGTGTAACTGGTCAGTCAATTTGAGGCCTTGTTTCAAGCATCCAGATGTGCAGACAAAGCAAGTGTACTGATTTATCTCATTTGTTTACCTTCCTCATTTATGGTTTTAAAAGCTGTAAGAGTGTTCTGACAGTTCTTTGCTATTACATATAAATCCTGCTCTACAATTACCACAACCATGGCAGGTGAGCCTTGGGATCTATGTCCCACAGACTCCTCAGGAAAAGCTCTTGGGAGCTCTGTGGACTTTGTGATACCCCCATGCATGGAGCTGAGTTCAAACTGTGCTGTCACTCACAGCAGCAGTGATCCCAGAGAAGAAAATGCATGCTACAAACCCAGACATCGTTGAGATAAAAGATGTCTAATATTCTTTAGAAACATAACAGTAATAATAAAAAGGCAATGTCTTTAAATGTCACCCATTTATCCTTTGTATATCTACAGATTCCATGTAGATATATAAATATAATAATTTCATAATTACAATTGCATATATAATACTTTCCCCCTGAGATCCTGCTGAGCAGGGTGATGAGAAATGTTTTACCATATGAGCTGGAAATGCCCCGATATTAAATAATTCTGGAGCTAGCTTGCCAAATTTTTAAGGAAACTTCCCTGCCTACCCCTCCAGGACCAAAGTCCCTTCACAGTGGGTGTCTCCAGTGACCCCATGGGTGCCCCTCTTGGCCCCTGCACACCCCACACTCACAGTCAGACAGGGTTTCCTTACTGGCTCAGCCCTGGGTTTCCCACAGCAGAGTCTCAGCCTGGATCCTTAAAGCAATTTAATCATGCTGCAGTAATGCAAAAAACAGCTCGAGCTGGTGCCTCTAGGGAGGGACCCTCAACACAGGAATCCCCAGGTTTTGTACCCTCCATGCCTGTGATAGTCTGGGGTCTCCCTGCTGAGCCCTTGGCCCTGCTGTGTCCAAGTCCCCGGTCACCTGGCCGGTGCCACAGGTCCCTGTGCCCTTTGTGGTGCAAAGGGTCAGCACCAGGTCACGGCCCCCTCCTTGCCTGGGGCTCCCACCATGTCCCCCACCCAGGGCACAACCTGCAGCTCCCACTGCAGCTGCACACCCACTGCCTGCTCTCAGTGTATTCCTCAACAAAACATCCTCATAGCATGATATAAAAGCAGATCACTCTCTATTATATGTTCTATTACATGTTAAAGAAAAAAATAAACTGAAGTCAAATCAATTGGTTTTCGTTTTTAGAGTCCTGTGGTGGAAGGGGGTCAGTGGTAATTTCTGTCTGACTACAAATGCTCACTGATTCTCTCTGCAGTGCAAGTCTCCAGACAGTGGCTATAGATGAGTAAGGATTATCTAAATCATTAGATGAAACTGCAAGATGCTACAGATTGAGTGGTTTTTTTCATATACAGGTAAACTTCCTGCTGTAAGGAAATGTCTCAAGACACTGTTCTGCTATCTGTCCCCACAATGAGCCCTAGAAAAGCAAAGCAGAGAGCAAGATGTGGGGATAGCTGGTGAACAACAAGGGTTATGGAAAAACAGAGCTCCAACGTACCAACGCCTTCACTCTCAGCAGGTTGCCAAATGCACTTAGGATTGTTTCAGTGGACTAGATAACAGTAAGTCCCTCACCATTTTATCAAGAGATTTAGCCAGAGATCAGGAAACCAAATTTGGCCCTTCATGGCCACAAGCTTTTATCCAACAATGTCCAGATGTTAAATAAGGGAGAAACGAGGCTGGTCTAGTTAAAATCCTCTTGTCCTTATGCAGGGGTCCTGTCATGGATAGCTAATGACAAGGTATACAGGAATCAACGTATCTGTGCTTGTCACACACTCACAGATCCTGCCTAAAATATAAATGTCACAGGAAGATGTATTTACCTTCCTTGCATTTAAAAGGCATAATTCAGTATTTACTTTAAAATTCAGATGCTAGGCATGTTACTAGACATACTAAGAAAGGACATAAGCAAAGCAAGAATCAGTATCTTTTCATGATGAGCAAATATATTCTAACGCATGGACTCAGAACTGAGTGACAGTCCAAAGCTGCAGAGAAGAAAAACTCTACGGTTTTGGTCTTCACAGCACTTTTAAGTATCCACCATTTAGCAGCATTCCCAGATTCCAGCTAAGAAAAGGACAATAAAAACGGACCTTTTTTTCCCAGCTACCACTGCATTGCATTTATGAGCCTTTTGAAATACAAACTTCTATGCAGGATAAAAATGCATTATATATGGCATTTCTGAGTTTCAACATACTCTGGTTGTCCTCAAACAATTTTCAGTCCATTTTGTTTGGTAATTAATCTATTTGAAGCAAGAGATTCCTTCCTGGCCTGCCAAGCCATTTGAAGAGGGGCTGGGAAGTTTCTGATTTCCAGTGTGTTGCTCACATGGGACAGATTGTATAAAAAGAGATAGATTCTAGATGAACTTGTAGAAAAACACTGAACAGTGGATGATGCCACAGGCGCTTATTTAGTAACAGACATTGCCAAAATTTTAGCAAGGGCAGAAGACTCACAGTGAAAAGGACCTCAGGAAATCAGTTTGGGCTACTGATGAGGTGGCATTATAGCTGTCCTGCTGGGCCAAGGCAGATCTCCAGCTAGCTACTGTAGTCAGAAACAGATCTTTTAAAAACAGCATCAGAACAGTATCAGAAGCAGAGATAGTCCAAAGAGATCCTTCCCCTGGCATGCTGCTGTAATTTCTGGCAATCAGTATCTCCCAGTCCAAAAGGTGAATTGTGTTCAACAGCTGGGGAGGTGTACGGGGAAGCAATCATTTGTCATGTCTCCAGACATGACAAATAGTCATCCAGTGACTAAAGAAGACACAGAAATTTTATCAGGAAGCAGTTTTAAAAACTGAGAAAGTGCATTTTTGCATTGTATTTATTTAAATTGTGGAAGACAGGCATAGGTTGCTTGGAGGCTAAAATTAGAAATTAGGTCAACAGAAGTTAGAATTATGGAGGATATATCCAACTGTCCATGCCAATCATTAGCTTTCTTTTGCATCATCTCATTTCATCTCCTCTTCTCTCCAATGCATTTCATGGAAAGAATTTCAGTTCTGCCATTTACCCTCCAGGATGATCAACTTTGCACATAAGATTCAAGATATGGCCATAGAGACAGTACATGAACCTCCCCTGTTTTCAATTCCTATTCTCAGAAGTTTTAACACTGTTTGTCTGTTTGACCAGCTGCAAGATTATATTTTCAGATAACAAACAAAATAGCTGAATGCTCTTTCCCAAGTAACAATAATTTACTTAAGCTCCTTCATTCTATAGATGTTTCTTTTCCCCACTTTGAACTTGGGTGGATACTCCATTAAAATAAAGCAAACCTATGCCCAATCACCACATATGTAAGGAACATTGGAGAAAAAAAAAAAAAAGAAAACCGAAGTAGTTTTAGGACTCCATTCTAAAAATTAATTAAGAACTAAAGATGTAAAATATGGAAGATAAACAGACAGTTTGCTATACTTTGAATACTGCTTCCAGATGTGAGAAGCTGTAGTCAAAGAAATGCGTGCTTTCTGATTTTTTTTTTTTTAATATCAGATAATGTTTCTTTGAACTAGCCAGTTCTAACTAGCCAGGGTCCACAATCTTTTCCTTTTAATGCAGACACATTAGTATTTATTGCATCTGCCATGGCAAATCTGGTCTTCTGATTTGTATTATAGCAGGTACTTGTGACCCTACTGATAAAAAATAGGTTTTGCTTGCAATTTTTTTCCAAGCCCACATGTGACTCCATAGAAGGTATAAAAACACTAACCATTATTCTAGCAAACTAAAATTATGCAGATATATCTAAATAATTAATTTCTGTGAAAAGCTCATGAACTTTCCAATTGAAAAAAATAACCTCTTCATAATTCCTCACAAATAAATATTAATGCATTCCCATTAGTGACAAACATAGCAATCCCAGATTTATGGTATGTTACATAACGGTACTATGTTGCTGCACTTTTATACTACTTCAAACATTGAGGATAAATGTGGTTTCTTTAAGTGTGTCCCCTAAGGAACTTCAGTTAGAAAAGCACATGCATCATCATCAATAATATCATTCCAGTCCAGTGCTAAACTCACATCTGGTCTCACATGGAATCTGCGCCCTGCTTTATATAGGATCAGGTCCCTTGAATGGTGTAAGAACAGGCTGATGGCATCCCAGGACACGGGCAGAGCCTGTTCTTTTACTGACAGCAGTGTACAAATAACAAACTGAGCTGCTCACGGGTAGATGTATCCGTATATCAATCCCTTGAGAGGTCAGACCTCCAGGAGCATGGTCATTCTCAGTGTTAAAGCCAAGAGAGAGAACACAAAGTCCAGAAAAAAAAAAATCACCACAACCTTCACAACAAAACCTGTTAATGCCAGCAACTGAGATCTGACATGCCTGAACACTGTATTTTTAATCCAAAATTTTAGGTGAATTGAAACCAGACAAAATAACATGAAGGAAAATAATACCATTAAAAGGGAGAGTAATTTTTAAAAGTTCTGAAACATTTTCAGTCATTTGTACATTTGAAGTTATTTTACCTTTCCTTCCAATGCCACTGCTGTTCTGCATCATTTTCCATTCCTCTACTACAGAGATTTTAATTTAGTAGCCACAGCCACTTATCTTCATTTATCTTGACTGACAGGTGCTCATAGTGTTATTTAATTGTTCCATGTCCTGCTAAAACAACAGTAAGAACACAAATCTTCAAGAGAACAAAAAACAAAACAATAAAAGAAACCCAAGAGATTCTGAGCATTTAACAATTAATAAAAAGAAGTACTTTATTCACTGTAGCAGCAGAAGTCCATGCTCAATAGGACTTAAAAGTGGAACAGGACATGAAGCAGTAGAGCCTAGAAGAGCTTGATGAAAGTATAACTCATTACAGTTTCCAAAGAGACCATGAGAAGGTGAAGGACTTGATAGAGAAGAATCTACATAGCTGGGGAAAAAAAAGTTTTTTACCGAACAAAAAGAACACTGATTTCCTGGTGGGAGTCAGTTGATTCTGTGTTAGAGAAAACATCGCCATTGGGGTAGCATGGGATAAAAGGTTAATGTCAACATTTAGCATACTTTCACTGTATCAGTTGTCAGAAAATGTTGCCATGTAAAAGCAGTCAAAATGGAAAATAGTAGGTGAGCAGGAACATTCATATTAGGAATCAATAGCTATAGAAGAGAAGTGCAGAGCCAGGACAGTACAGGCCTCATACACAGGACAAAGGGAGAGCTGAAGATAGTCAATTAACTAATTACTGACTGCTAAAAGCTATGAGTGGGTAAAGTGAGTTCATTCCCAAATCATTTTCCGTACCACAGAGGGGTCATGAGCACGACAGGGACCACACCTGAGCCCTTTCTGCAAGAAGCTGAACAAAGCTTAAAGCCCATAAGCTTGGCACTGGCGACTCTCTTCAGCCCTTCACGAGAGCTGAGGAGGCACCGTGGAGGAGCCACGTTCTCTCAGCATGAAATACCTGGGAATACTTCTACAACTTACACTTGCCTGGGACCATTTATTCATCAACTTTGCCTTCCTCAGAGCTCCACCAAAACATAAAATTTAAACACACCGTTACATCTCCCAGATTCATTGTCAATACTGACATAAACAGAGACTTTCAGTCTGAGACCTCAGGTGCTTTCCACCCGCACACAGGCTGGATTGCTACAGTGATGCACATGCTTTGGTGGGGTCTTCAAACTCTGGGACGCCTTGGAGGTGTCCCACACCAGTCAGTGTGTCCCGCTCCAGTCCATGTGTCCCACACCGACCACGGGAGTCACCACGATGGCCTTTTCTCAACGCCCCTTAAAGCTGGGTGCACAAGCCCAGGGTAAGGAGGGGAACTCAGNCAGCGGCCCCGCCCGCTGCCCGCGCCGGGAGGAGCGGGAGAGGCTGGAGATTCTCCCCAGCCAGGAAGGGCTCACGGCTGGGAATAGCAGAGGAGCGTGCTTGCAGTGGGAAACGTGGCAAGGCAGACAGCGGGGGCAAAATGCGGGGGGAGCAGGTGTGGGCACGGCATGGAGGGCAGGAACGGGACGGGAAAGGCAACAGGACCCCTGTGTGGGATTTGGGAGACAAGTGATCACACGGCTGAAGGAGGGGTTGGGGACATCTCTGTTCTATACAACATCCAAAACCATTGCTGGCCGATGAAAAACTAATGACATCATCATGCACAAAAGTGATCCCACATGCCTGCAGTGTGTTGAAGACCAAAAAATACAGCAGGTAACAAGGCTGGTTTCACCAAATGACTTTGCATTTTAAAAAAACCCGAAAAAACAAACAGATTAAAAGATTAAATTCCCAGACCAGAGTCGTCAAAAGATTAGACATGTAAGAATGAAGTTTATCATAACCTGGATCCAACAGATGTTGGTTGGTGACATTATCAAACATCTCAGTGCAGGAATGCAAGTCTAGTGCAGCTCTTACCATTCTCACTCACACTTAGATGTCTACATTCCCACATTTCAATATGGGATTCATAAATCAGGCACCTAGGAAAATGCGATTGTATGCTCAGTGGTCCCACATGAAAAGCCTGCTTTTTCAGGGCTTTACATTCCGGATGGTACCCAGCATGTTCTTGGGCACAGCCCTTAGCAGTGTTTCTCTTGGAGGCAGGAAGGCAAGAGGTCTGGAGAGAAGACACATAGTCCTGCCTCCCACGTAGAAGAAGCTGGGGGTTTGACTACGCTACTTGCGTGCACTCACCCCCTCACACCTCCCATATTATTCTGTGCCTTTGTGAGGATGTGGGAGAGCAGCAGCTGCTGGTGGATTGCATCATCATTTCCTCTGCTACTACATTCAATTTACTCTAGGGTTTGGAAAACACTTAGACCATAGGTCAGGAAATGTGTTGACTCCCCTCTTGCAGGGTCTGACGGTCAATTAACATCAGAGAAAATCACCAGGGGCCTGATTTTCCAAGGTGATGAGCACACTCAGCTCCACCTGGTGTCATTGCAATCCAGCTTCCCATCTTCACAGGAAGGAAGGCAATGGGCCTCAACGTGCTTCAGGAAGGTAGTGTGATTCAGTGAAAACAATACTGAATCAAGCATCTGCCCCCGGAATTTTATTCCAAATTCTGCCATTTTTTTTTCCAGGTAACTAGCTCAAGTCACCTTGACTCAGTTTCCCAACATACACCTTCTTGGGACACACTTCCCAAAGATTATCTGTGGAGTACGTGTATTGTGTATCCACACATCTGCATTGTAGTTTTCTTCTTTTCCTTGTTTTGCTGGAAATAATCTACTTATGGCCAACGCAGTCCAGACTATTTGAAACCGATTGAAGAAATGCATTTTTCCATCATTGAGGAAGAGAAAATTCTGGCACAATTTCAGGGTAGGTACAGAAGCTTTACGTCTCTTTATTCGGAGTTACTGTAATTGTGCTGGCAATATTCCCAGAGCTGAGCTAAGGTCAGTGAGAAACCTGTAAGTTAATAACTGTGGAGCTGATGTGATCTCTCTCCAGGAACCATGTTGTACATACATGAAGCTTCATAGGAAAGAAAAGTTATGTTTCAGTTTATCCAAGAAAGTTTTAGAAGCTTAATATTGACAATTAGCATACCTTGGACCCACCTGGAGACAGTGGACCTGATTCTGATCTCACCTTCACAAGAACTCCACAAAATGTGTTACTCCGGATTAATTATATTAGCGCTACTCAAATGAACAGGAACTGGGTGAAGCCTCCTCTGAAAACCAGGCCTAGATAAACATGCTTTTCCTTTGGGATTCTTATTTTACAAGAAGAGATTTATCTGTTCTTCTGGTTTTATTCAGTCACAAGCAACATCCAATCAATCCAGTCTCTAATTAATATTATTGGTCAATAGATAATTGCTGTTGCTACTTGCATTATTAACATTTAAGAATTTCATTGTACTACAACTCAGAAACACAGAACCAGAGGGGACTTTCTGGTCAGAGGAAAGTTTTCTGCTATTGCATATAACCCCATCAGAGTCATTTAGATATATATCAGTGTCTCCCTCCTTCTGAAAGATTGGTTCAAAGTGTCTCTCTGAAGATAGTTCCCCTTGCAGCCTGATCTCTTACCCTCATTAGCCAGCCCTGTAATCACCTTTTTTCTTGTGAGAATCCCTTTTCTACCACAACTAACAATTTCATAGAATCATAGAATAGTTTGAGTTGGAAGGGACCTTTTAAAGGTCATCTGGTTCAAGTCGGTAATACAGAACAAGGATATTCATCTCCGGTTTATACAAAAAGACAAAAATCGAAACTAATCTGAGAATAACTGGAGAGCTCCTACTATGGTACTGCCACCTCTATCCAGACTGCAGTTCTGCTAGAAAATTCTCCCATCTGTTTGTATTGCATGATAAGCAGAACACTGACAACTTTGGTAATTCTTCTATTGGTTAAGAACTAGCAGCTACTGTAGCATTTAAAAAAAAAAATATCAACTCAGGTCTGCAGAAACAGCTTTGAAGTCTCGACTGTGGCATTAACCTCATGATTTCATGTGATTGAAGTCACTGTGTTCAGGAGATGATGTAAGAACAGTTTCGACCACAGCAGGTGTTTACAAGTTCATCCTCAGAAGCAATGAATGAGGTTGAGAGGGAAAAACAACTGATCCAAAGATCCGGAGGATGACAGGAGTCTGCGAATTGAATTTATTTTGCTGTCACTGCACCTGGCATGAAAAGAAAGGGCAATGAGAGAATCCAGTTAATAAAACATCTTCTCTGATTCAATGAATCTGGGCATTTGTTTTTGCTCCTTTTCAAAGGCTTATGTGAATTCATAAACTGCAATCAGAAAAGAAAGCTTCATCAGGAAACATATGGCATTTTGTACAAAGCTGTATCTTTTCAAACTGAACTAGACCTGGAAAAACTTTTGATAACAGTTTTTACAGAGTATTTTAACTCACACTGAAAGATGGGCATTCACAGTTTTATGTTGCCCTTGCTTCTGTAAACAAGTAAACCAAATTACTGATGTCACCAAAATTGCACAGAAACCGTGTGTGGCCTTTGAAGGTGGCCACACACTTACGAGGTCCTGAGCCAGTGCTGAGTGACAGAACCCGTCTCCTCTCACTGCTGCATGCTTGCTCAAGGAAAGTGAACATTCTCCTTGGTGTGGTAGATTTCTGGGGTACTAGAAGGCAATAAAACCAGCAAATAACACCTTGTCATGGTGCAGGGTCTCTTAGAGAAACTGTAAGCTTAAGACAGGCTTCAACTGTGTTGGGATATCTCATTAGCTTAAACCCTGATTCAACTCTGCTGGGAAGGAAGAACTCTGGTGGAAACCCACTTAATCTCAAACAATACCCAGTGCAGATGCCACACCAGAGGGATCTTTCCTTCCTTTGTACTAATTGCTTTAGAAAAGCAGGTTCTGGTTCACGACCCAGTGATTCTACTCAGGAATAGTTGCATTACTGTGCAGTCAAGATGATTGATTGGGATGAAAGACACAGGGTAGCAAAGGTGATATAGGGCATTGTATTAATATTTGAGCCACTGAGCCAGGACTGCATAATTCCAGAAGGGCTTATTTCCTATTTCTGCCTTAATTTTAATGAAAAGTTGTAAATAAATAAATTAGTAAATGTAATATTTTTCTCCCTTTACATTTTTACAGGAAAAAGGAAACAAAAGCTTCTTATCTGAAAAAATTACTGAGAGCCAGAAAAGTATGCTTGTACTCCCTTGTTTATATAATTCCTGACTCAAAATGAATCAATGGTAACTTGAAATGCCTGTGTATAAATTATTATTGTTTTGTGCCTCTGTTTAAGGCCCTCTACCTTTCTCAGTTTCTTTTGGGTCAAACTATTTCCTGGTTTTGGAAAGCTCAAGGATGCCGTCTGCACACGTCTGCTTTTCTAGTGTATGGTATCCTGTCCCACGGTATGGGACAAGTCCAAAGCTTCTCTGCAGCTGCCAGATGGTAATTTTTACCAAAGAACTGGTAGGTACAAAACCCAATGTTGTTACAACTGTAGTACCACTATAGGGCTTCATTCAGTTTAGGGGCATCACCATGCTTGGTGTGGTAGGAATCCTCTGCAAGAGATCTTGCTGAGAGGCCTTAAAAATGGCAGGTTTAAAGTCAAAATATAGAAGGAAGAGCACTGGCTGAAGGATTAATGCCCCTGGGACACAGAATGTCTCTTCCTGAGGATATTTATGATCCACACCTGGACCACATTGTTGGTGGTCCTTGCATTTCTTCTGGGAGGAATTCCATGGTCAATGATTGAGCTACAACTTTGTTTTCAACATTAAACTAAGGGGAAAATGAATTGATGTTGGAAAGGATTTATGGTCAATGATTCTTTCTCCACAGTTTTTCAGGAGCAACATTTGTTCTTTTTTCATCGCTTGCTGCAGTGTAAAGGAACCTGCGGCCTCCTCACTGCGCTTTTTAGGTTTGTTTTTCCAAGCAGGATTTAGCTGTGAAATTCATCTAGTTGTCTTCAGACAGGGGAACCAGCAGCTTTCCAATGTGTACTTGCTTTTTCTGCCAATGCAAAGCCACCATAAAATGTTACCAAATCAGAAAGTGGTTGTTATTTTCACTTCCCATCAGTGTAAGTGACAACATATGTTGGGAAGCAGTGGAGAAATTGGGGCTTTAAAAAAATTTAATCAGGTCAAAGCACCAGTTTGCATGCCATTATACCACTAGTTTGCATGCACTTTGCACAGTTCAAAGCTTACTCTGAATGCAACTCATGTACACCAGGGCTTTCAGCCATCACAGCAACAGCACCACTGTGAGCCACGCTACAGACAACAGCTCTGGCGAAAGTCCTCAACAAATCCCTGTCCTGCAGGGCAGGAAATAAAGGGGCTGGAGTGCAGTCTGCAGATGTGGAGGGAGGGGATCAGCAGGTAGATAAACGGGGCCAGGCAGTTCTGCAGACTGGAACAAGCACTGTGCATCCCTGTGCTCACCCATGTAATCCTAGGGCCAGCATGCGTAGCCTGGAAGACACGGCTCCCTGTCCTAACGTTCTAAGAGCCAAAGTACCCCTTTTGCCTCAAGTGCCTTGCCCATCCCCAGGGGTGTTTCAGCTCCACAGCCTGCAAGGTGATCTGCGCTTCCTTCTGGCTCAGCATCAGTGAATGAACTGAGCAAAGGCAAAAATGGTCCTCTCTGCTCTGTCAAAGGAAGCCTTGACCCTACACATCTGCTTCTGCTGCAGGCAAGCCTGTAGTCAAGTTCAGCAAATGCTATACAGGACTCAGGTTGCCTTTTCCATGGATAGCCTCCTTGGAAAGCCTTGGGATTCATCTATATTTGGGTCATTGCCATGTATAACTTCCTCTAGACTACTAGAAGGAAGTAGTAGTAGAAGGAATGCTATCCTCATAGAGAATGAAGAATGTTTCCCTGTCCCCAAAATGACAGGAGAGACCTGATTTCCAGACACTCTCTTTACAGCCCTGGCTCCGATTTTGCATAATGTGTGCTTAGATAAAGGACTGTGTACTTACATCCCAGCAGCTAAGTTAGATTAGTGATGAGAAAAGATGGATTATTGGTATGCTTCTCTATGTTTTATGCACTGTCTGGAAGTTTTAGTACAATTCAGCTTCATTACCTAATTCAGCATGCTGGCTGAGACCCAGACAGATGCTCAGGTAGTGTTCCTATGTATTGAAAATCATAAAACACATCCCAGTCTACAAATGTCACACCTACCTCAAAAGCCTTGCTTGACAGTTTGTTTTCAAGGCTGAATCTGTCAGCAGCCCCATTTTCTGGTGACAATGGCAGTCTGGTGACATGGCAGTGAACATGGCATGTTGTCTTCTACAGGGGACTCCAGTTGTGCTTGTAGGCCAGCTCTTTGGCCATGAAAACCTGCACTTTATCACTGCTCTTTGGCCATGAATGCCTGCACTTTTGGCTAAGGACTCCATCCTCTTTTGTTGAAACACCTTAGAAGAGACCCTGGGTTAACCCTTAGAGTGGTTTGAATAGAAACTCCTAGTGTCTGAGCTGGGTGCACTGGGCTGAGCAAATGCCTTCAGAAGGCAACAGAAATTCAGAATGGGAATCCTCCCATGTCCACAAACTACTGCTATCTGTAGGAGCCACGAAGCTCCTGTAGTACTGTGACTCACCTTCATTTACTTCCTACACAGTCTGAGCAAAGACCTTTCGTTCCCAGACTTGCCCACCATTGTTAGTAACGGAGGTGGACTTCTGACAAAGCAAAATGTGTGTCCCCCCAACAACTCCTGACACATCACCACTGGCAGAACCTGTCTTCCTTGGAACACA
Source organism: Dicrurus megarhynchus (assembly GCA_013399195.1). Lineage (NCBI taxonomy): Eukaryota > Metazoa > Chordata > Aves > Passeriformes > Dicruridae > Dicrurus > Dicrurus megarhynchus. Next base: position 517,623 of record VXAD01013799.1, on the reverse strand, counting down.
CACAAGCCTCGCCTGTCCTGCCCTACAATGGCCACTTCCTATGCCATGCTGTGGATGTACTAACACAGACCATTCCAAGTAATCCTGTGTACCAAACACTGGCAGCTGGCTAATATCTAAGTTATCAGTTGATTCCTCCCTGAAGTAGCAGATCAGGTTACAGGTTGAGCTGGTGTTAAAAATATATTTCCTTCTCATTCTCCTCAAAAGCCAGTGGAAACACAAGTGTCTAGGATGCATCTATATATACATTGTTTACTGGTTAACTCCTGGTTTGTGGAAGCAGATTTTCCAGGCGCAGATCACAATTTCCTTTTCTAGAGAACTGGGCAGCTGGACGTATGCCTACAGCTGTTTGCACAGGTCACTTCTTTCTTCTTTGAGATACTCGCCTCACAATACATGAGCAACACACACAGCCCTTGGCAACCTGGTGAGTGAAATACAGAGACCTTGGGGGCGTGGGGGAAAAGGGGAGGGAAATAAATAACCACACCATGGGTGTGATCTCAAACCTATTGAAGTTAAAGGAAGTGATTTCAACATGCACCATCTACTCTGCAAAGAGGTGCCAAACTAACTCTAAGCTATTGGGCTTTCGAAAACCTCCACAAAGACCATGTTTATAAATTGGTGTTGTGTTGATGACAACCGTTGTGATAACTCCTGGGCAGTAATCATTAAAATAAAATCCTTATTCCAGCAGCATGCTTGGCTGCAGCAAGAGCTGTAGGCAGGTACCAGGGACTAGGGCTAATGACAGAGGTCTGTCTGGATGAAGAGAAAAAGGAGAGACAATAAATAAAATGCAGGAGTTAGCCTGAGGAATATTTCAACCATGGGTCCTTAAATATCACAGGTAAAGAAATATCTTAGAGTAGGAATTGTCTCCAATTTGGACATAGCAATATCTGAGTACTTTTCATCCTGCAAATTTTTAACACTGTTTATGAAGGAACTTTATATAATTTTTCCTGCTGCAGCATAATATCTGCTTAAGCCCAACATTATAAAAAACCTTTGCCACATGGAGATGAGCAGGTGAGTCAGGACAAACATCCAGACCTCAGCTTGACCCTTGAACAGGTGCTGTACATTTGTGAAATCAACAGCTACAATATGCTTCTGGAAAAAAGCATGCCAGCCAGAGGGCAGATCTGCTTGCACAGTCACTGCAGCTGGCATTACAGCCTGTGTTGCCATCCAGATCATCTATAGGTACCAATCATCTACGAATGGAGCAGCTCAAGGAGCCGGGACATCCCTCGGGATGGGACGTGCTGCTTGCTGCTGTACCAAAGCCAGCTGAATGACGTCGCAGAACAAGGTGCAATTTTTGTGTCAACAATGGGATCATTAATATGAGCGTCTGCAGGCTTCAGACCAAATCCCTTTCTTGGAACAATGCAAAGGGAGTTAAGGGGGTATTTTTTGTTGAGCCTAAGGCTGAGCTCCCCTGCTCCAGAATGCAGCACACAGACAGCGGTAAGTGTGTGCAGACAGACAGGACTTTGCTCTCTAAACCAGCCTGGCTCCTTGCCCAAGCTTCAAATGCAGCCTGTGAGGGTTTGACTCCAGACAATTTGATGGATACTGTGTGGGTGCTGGAGGCAAGAGAAGCCAAGAAAATGAAATATCTGTCTGTCAGTTGCTCTATTTCCTGAGATATTTAATAAAAATCCTTCACATCTGTAAATATACTTTGCATGCTGCTATAGGTAGGGTGTGGTTCTAAGTGTGATACTGTGAGAAAAGCGTGCAATACATAAACCAAAACTGGACAGTGTTTCATCTACAGGCATCATTCCTTACAAGTGGTAATAATATCCACGTGATAAATTCATTTATTTCTGCAAACAGGTCATAAATTACATGGCAGCACAGTAATCCCCATTTATCCCATTCTTTGACCTCCTCTACAATATGCCTATTGAGCCTTTTCTACCTGCACTGCTTTTAACTTTATCAAGTGCCTAAAGCCCTCTGAATTTTGATCATCAATTGCCAACAACTGCAGTGATTAAACTGAAGCCTGAACCATCCCCATTACTAAAAACTCACCACTTGCCTTTTCTGCAAGTCCCATTTCAACAGCATTCCTCTACTCTTCCCCCTTGTCTGGCTCTGACTGAAAAAAATATGCAGGACCATTTCCCAGGGTTAATTTTTAATAGTATCCTCATTGCTGCAGCAGATGAAGTCATTTATTATCCAGCAGGCAGCATGCTAACATGCTAGGCAATGGCAAATGCTGAAGGAGGTGACTCAGGCATAAGCAATCAGGCGGAGCTGTGCATTCCCACCTGCCGGATGGCTCAGCACAAAGAGCCGAGCACGGCGCTTTAGTTTACCCAACACTTGCATCTTCATCCAGGGACACCTGGATTCCAGCCATGCAGCCAGTGAGGTTTATTTGCTTCACAGTCATGTGCAAAGTATGTACATGAACAGAGGCCAGCCCTCCCTCCACCTGGGCACTCTTTTCCTCTAAGAAAGGTGGTCATCCCTGCTGCAGGAATGTGTCATCCCAGGCAGTTTGGCCCTAAGTAACACTTTGTGATCTCAGGCAGACTGGAGCTCAGCCTACCCACCTGTAAAACAGGTTTAATGGTAGTTGGCTTTTTTTATAGAAAAGCTGGGAGGATTACTTCATGTCTGAGATCTCTAGATGAGAATTGCTTAGTCGCAGAGAGCATTTTAAAAGAACAGCTCAAAATTAGGGCCAGAGCAGGCTGGCAGCCCAGTGAGCAGGTAGAAATGACTACAGAAGCTGCGCTGTTCTTGTCTCATTACCCAAGAGCCTCAGAAAGTCTGGGACGCAGATGATTCACAAACCAGAAAGTGCTTTTGAATTACTTATTAAGTAGGATTCATGTTGCTTTTACTGCTCTGGGACACACAAGGTTGGGCTGCAGAATCCCTTTTGCCATCTCCTCAGAGTGCAATGTGGTGGTAATGTAGGGTTCACTCACCCATGTATCTATCACAGTCGTATTTTTACCTCCACAGAGTAGACCAAAGGCCACTGAAGAAGTACATGAATCCTCCCTGTATCTGCAGTAAGCTTTGGATCAGACCTCAGTAAGCCAACAAGAACGTGCGGCTAAACATGCTACAACAAGTTCACTGGCATGTGCTGATCTCCAGGAGAGCTAGTGTGAGTGTACTCCTGAAAACCAGGAAGATCTTGACTAAGGAGGCAGCAGCTTCCTGCTTAGTCCTCTCTGGAGCACACCAGTGCCGCTTAAATGGGGAAGCAGAGCAGCTCTGAACCCATCCCCTCCCCTGTGCACTATCCCAGAGAAGCCAGAGGGAGGATATTGTTTTACTCTTAATTCACTTTGTGATCACGTAAGTCCCCCAAATCCCACTGCCAGTAAGCTCCAATGATTAAACAGCTCACTGAAGGGAAACTAGAGCTAATACCTTCTACCCCTATCAAAGCACACTGCTAATGAGAACTGGGAAATGGCTCAGTGTTAATACAAGATCTGTAGACTAACATAAGCTTACCCATGTTATCATAGTCAATGGCTGAAATTCCATCAATCACTTGGATTCACGTAACATTTGTGATCAGTGTTTTCGTACGTTAACCTCAGTATTTCCCCAGCCATTGTCTGCTGACTGAAAGTGGGAAACACAAAGTCGTAAGTTTGAAACCAGAGAAGAAATTTGCAACGTGTTGCTTTGGGCATCTCAGCTTAGGAATCTTGCAGGAGGTCTGACTTCTCAAATGTTTAGCATTGGCCCCCTGAAAGCCCTCAGAGAGTGTCTGGGTGATTTGCATGCGCACACACGCACACACACACACACACTCTCACACCACTGCTGAGCTCATGAACATCTGCCTGAAAAGTTACCTAGAACATGCAATGGACCTGCACCAGTCCTGCAAGATGCAAGTGACTGCAGGTCCTTTTCTGCTTTTCACCTTCTCTGATGGAGAAGCAGCAGAAGAAAGACCAAACTGCAGACAAAAACTCAAGATGCTGTGGTCAACTTTATGGCTTCAGTGTAGGGTCTGTAATATGGAATGAGGTAATTGCCAGAAAGAAGAAAATCATGTGAAATAGGTGTAGAAATACCCTGGAGAGGTCAACTACATCATGTCTCTGACTGAAGGGATGATTTCTAGTCCTGTGCTGCTCTTGAAGGCATTTGTGTGGAAGGACTATGCCCTCACCTTTACTAGGGGTCTCTCAGGACAGCCTAGACAGGATAGTGACACCAGGGCATAGCCTAACTGCCAAGGAGACCTTCCAATATCTAACCTGGATCTCACTTGATGTGGGAATACTGCTAGTACCATAAGCTCCCAGGGAGCTCTATAACTCAGGATCTCTAGCTCTGACAAGGAGCAGCTGTACTGCAGGAGAGTGTCTACTTTTGCTATAAATAACATCAAGGCTCAGGTCACCTATGGACTTCGTTACTGCAGCAGTATTTTAGGTAATCACAGAAAGGGATGAAGGGGAGCTGGAAACACTACATGAGAGCATCAGGAAGAGGCTGCCACAGAGGAAAACAGCTGTCTGTGATGGAAAGGGACCAGATAAGCATACTTTACTAAGGTTGGGTAGGAATAGAGCCTACTCTGGAGTGTCAAGAGCACTAAGAAGCAGAGAGATGCTGGGGAGGCTGGATTTCATCCTCCTCTTCAGTCTACAGGGTGATTTTATTTTATATGAGTACTGCTTCACATCAGCTTTACTTGCTTGCATAGATAGGAACCAAGGCTCATGGCATCTCCTTACAGTAGAAGGAAAACCAGAATTTAGTGAAGGGCTTAACAGAAGAGAAAAAAAGGCTCAGCAGCTTGAGTGTGATGATGAGGAGGGCTGCATGGCAGGGAGAGAGACAATGTGTGGCCAGTATATTAAAAAACAGTCAAAGGAAAAGGAACCAGTAGTTTAACAGATAAACACAAATGTCTTTAATTCTATCTAGTTCTACCACATGTGCATGCCTGAATCATGCTGTGCAACACTGCCTTGAAATTTCTGCAAGAAAGAGATGTAGTTAGCAATTGTTCTTTGATGCTGAGGGGAAGAAAATCAGCATTAGCTGATGAAGAAGATTATTTTAAAAACAATATCAATAATCTTAGAGTCTTCTCCAGGAGAACATGTGGGATGGTCTGAGATTTCAGTACAAACTCATCTGGTACAGAGAGGCCTTGAACTACACAGATAAATCTGTTGCACATCAGTGAATGCAGAAATGATATAGAGGACAAGACATCCCTTAGCAACTCATCCCGCTTCCACTCTGGAAATCTGGCTCCTGCCAGCAAAAGTGACAGATGACCCAGAGCATGGTAAGTGATCCAAACTGTCCCATAAAAAACCTGGTAGTGTATCAGTTGCAAAGTGTTCAAACTTTTCCGTAGAGTCTGAAAAAGAAAATCACACGAGGACTAAATATCACAAGGGCTTCTTAACAAAAAACAAGGCTTCTGGCTTCCAAAGACCTGAGTTATTGCTGTATGAAGACAAAGGCAAAAACCCCCTTTCAGAGTGCAGTGATCTGAAGATCAGGCTCCAAGGGAGTGATTGACATTCCATTCAGGCTGACAGCTAACAAAAGCTCCTGTAGATATGCCAGCAAGCCACTGCCAGGAAAATCAGTGTGGCTCCCGACTTGTAGATTTCTGCATTACCAGGCCTCCTACCCTATGTGACCCTTGCTGATCTACGCTGGCAGGCTCAGCAGAGAGTGGAAGGAGACACAGGACCTCACCAACCCTGGCAACTTTTGATGAGGTGGGAGCATTTCATGAAAGAATCCGTGTCATTTCTAAGTAACTCAGGCTCCAGACTCACCACATGATCAGCTACATCTCCCTGAAAAAAGCACGAATAGTCAAAAAGAACATTTGTTGGGGGCTTAAGCTAACACCCACAGGAACAAACGGGACACTGCAGAGGGCAGGATGCTTCAGATCAGACTGAAACTAGCAGGCAGTTGTAGAAAGCAACACTGCTTGGAAATACTCAGAGATAAAACCTATATCTCATCTCTCCCCCCTGCTCACCCCACACAGCAAAATCTGAAGTCCAACCATCCCATCATCCACTCAGGTGAGGGCCTCATGTTACCAACTATTGCATACCACATCTACGGTGATGTGACAGTCGTTCATTCCCACAGTGTCTCTACAAGGAGGCTGACTAGGAAATGACCAGTTTTTGAACTATGTCTTTTGTGTGTGTATGTGTGTTTGGGTTGTGGGGTTTTTAATAGCAAAAAAAGGAATCAGCAGCTGTCTGTATTTTTAAACTATGGAACATAGATCTCCTTCCACTTCCAAGCTCTGATTACAAAGCCTTTCATTTCTGCAATTCCAGAGCATCTTCTCTGCAAGTTTCTATTCTCAGTTCAAAATTGACCAAATCCAACTGTTAGCAAAATTTATTTCAGTCAACAGGAATCTTTCCTCTTTCTAGCTTTGGTGGAGCTTGGGCCAGGCACCTGACAAGATGCTGCCTTGCTTGTCAAAAAGGAAATCCATGATAAGAAAGATCCTGTCTTGAATCAGATAACCCTCCAGAACTGATGATTTTGCTCTGCCCACCCTGTTCTGCAACATTTCAAATGCTGAAATAAGCCTGAGCACTCTTATTTAGTAGCATTTAATCCAGTATTAATGCCATTATTTTGGGGATTAAAAACAAAGTGGTCCCATTCACTGCTTGGGTCATTTGAAGCAATGTGATGTCTTTGGAGATGATATAGAGGAAGATTTTGTTGATCTGTTGAGGATTGATTAATTAATTCAGTGTTTTCTTTTGGTAATTGATTACTCCAGGAGATCTTTCCAGTTCAGTGTCTGTCTCAAAAACTCTTTGCAGCCAGGACTGACTGGTCTTTTTTATCTCTGTGTGGTCTTTCAGTTGGACTGCTGCTTCCAAGTCTTAGGTATGTCCAAGATTCCCAGGCCCTTGGGATGACAGTACACACTTGTGACATTTCACATTTGTGATTGCTCTTGTAGCTATGTCTCTCTTGGTATAACCTGCAGTAAGGATTAGCCCGCTGACTTTTCCCAGTCTCTAGGAGACTGTGTTAAATTATAGTGTTGAACAGTTTTAGCATGGTTCCTTTGAGATGACTTTCATTTATCTCATGGTTTCTTTGTGCTGCAGGAGACTCAGATCTTTCCCAAGTCTTTTTATAGTCAGTCACTCACAGTATAAGAATTCATTGTCAAGAGTGAACTCTAGCTTTGCATCTCACATAGATTTATCTGATATGCTAAGAGTTTCTTTTCAAAGGCTTCTTTCCAAGTCATGCTATTGTCAGGGTCTGTAATCTAGCAGTATTTTCTCTATAACCTCACCAGGAAGCTAGAAGAGAATTGTCCATGAGTCACGACAATTTTACCTGTGAATTCAGCTAGGCCCCAGGCAGCTCAGAAAGTTGGCCGCTGTTTCTCAAGCATTAGTACTAGTGCATGAACAGCATAAATTTTAACTGGGAGAGTGTTTTTAAAATAGAAGGGGGAGCATACACTTCATTCCATCACAGAGTTGGAGCCGTGTTACTTGTGGCTCAAATCAGTAGTCAAGGTATCAAGAAACTTTCAGTTTTTCCTTCACTTTTCAAATCTGTCCCACAGAAGACATCCTTTCCAGCTCCAGAGTAAAGGATACCCTAGACCCGCTCCAGATCTTCAAATGAGCCTGTCCTTAGCACAGGGTATTTTCCCCAGCCTCTGTGACTCTTTGCACAAACAACAGTTTTCAAAATTGTCCTCCTCTGAGCTAACAAAACTCAGTTTTAATTTTCTCCTAAAGTGGTAACTATGAGGGTTTCCCCTCTCTGCCCCTAGCTGATTCCCTTTGCCATTTCTAAATTCACTCACTAACCCAAGTAAGCTGTGTGGAAATGAGTCTGTCCCTCCCACAAGCATCCCTGTAAAGAGAATGGGTTTGAAGACAGATTTTACAAGCTTATTCCATCCTCTGTCCCAGGTAACTCCAAAATATTTACAGATCTGCAGACTTGCTTCACTTAGAAAAAAAAAAATAGAGGACAGTAAAATAATGGAGACTGTCAGAGAATGCAAGCCAAATTAATTTCAGAATTGGTTAATCTCTTACTGGCATCTTCAGAGTTGCATCAGCTTGCTGAGGGAATGGATTTGTCCTTGTGTTTCTGAGAATCCAGCTTCGTTTCAATTCTTCTGAACACTTCCTTCTTTCCTTCTGACTGCACTTCAGCTTTGATCCAAGTATCAGATAGGCCCACGAGGCAGATGACTTGCACTGAATTGAACACAAACTTCTACTGACAGCTTCTGCTACCTAGATGATGCATGGCACACAAGTGAACAAAACTGATACAATCTCAGGTTCTTTCCATGTTATAGTAACAAAGCACCTTGTAATGATAATTTTTTTTCTGTTCCATAAGCTGGTTGCCATGGCAAGTTACTTGTGTAACTTTGTCAGATACTACAAGGAAACAATTTGCATTCCCTAGGAAGACAGAAATTTAAAAAAGTTGACTGCTTATCAGTTTGCTTTCTGCCATGACACTACTCATCCTCTAAGCTCAGGGAGAGGTGGGCAAGAAAACATCCCAGTATGAGAATAGGACTTGCAGGTTTCTAGAGTCTAGTGTATCTGCAGGAGGACTAAATTAAAAAATCATGAAGCATACGGTGCAATGTGGAAGCAAAACTCACAGGGATCTCTGCTTTTCTCAGTATGCTCTCAGAGACATTGCTAAAGGGAGCACAGTGACAGAGCCTTCCTTGCAAACACTTTCCAAGAAAGTTTTGGTTACACAGAAAAAATGTGCATCCAGGAAAATGGACTAGGTTGAGTTCAAAAGCCATGGTAAGAACCAGAAAGCAATCTTCATGATTAAAAGTCAGGTGAACTTGTAGATATGGTGAAGCAACAGCAGACCCAGAACAACAATAGCAACTGACACCACTAATCTACTCCCTGTGTCTGCTGAGAACTGATAAATCCTCCAGTATATCAAAAATACATGGTGCATATCTGGATGTATTTAAGTACGTATCCTTGTGAAGCTAAAAAATTACTGTTACCTACTTTGCTGATGATTTTGATGATCACAAGAAGACCTTCTCATGTTGAGTTTTTTATTAGGGAGAATGAAAGAATAATTCAACTTGGGTGTTTCTACTAGAAATCACTCTAAAAAAGACTCTTAATTTAAAAAATGTAGCCTTGATCTGTAGCTGATGAGCAAGTTCAGTTGCTCACTAAGCTCTTGGCATAAGTCTGTATGTCACACAGTGGACAGATAAGTTTATGCCTTGTCTACAATTCCCCTCTTGCAGAAGTTAAAGAGGGGGTGAAAATATCAAGGAGTTAGTTTTGGGTCACAGCACCTACAAAAATCAATGATGCACAGACTGAATTTAGAGTGTTGGCACAAAAAGTCATGACAGGATAAGCACATCTATGAGTTATGGCCTTCCAACTGCAAGCTACATACAGTTTGGTGAAAACAATCATGAAAAATTGAAGGTATGGGAATGATGGAACGGCTTTTCAACTCCACTGCAGAATTTGATTTTGGAGTTTTACTGTGGCAGTGAGAACCTTAGATACTCTCACTTTCCTTTTTATTGCTCTGCATGCCAGTGGACCCAGTATTTGATTAGCCTTCCTTTCCTGTCAAGCAAGGCTTACAACAGTTAGAGCACTGCAAGCCAGACATTTTCCAAGAATTAAACTCAAGTTTAGAGAAAGAAAGGAATAATCTGCTCAGGAAGAACAATTTTTTACAAACAGAATGGGCTGTGACCTCAAAAAGTGTAAGTCTGTGCTCTGACGAAAGCAATGGAGTTATGTTGCTTTGCCACAGCTGAGGATCTAGTCCCAGTATTTTGCTTTTTCATCAAAAAGTAGAAGGGAAAAGAAGACACTTTTAAGCTATTATCACTCTCTGTGTCTTTGCAAGTCTGTGCCATCACCCCTCTGCGATTGTGTGATTATGACTCACCAATAGGTGATTCCGTCTCTGTCTTCCAGCAGTCTGCAAACAAATAGTCCTCAGGTATCTCACAGCCTGATGTGATCTGGCACTGAAGAATGAGCAAGAGAGAGGCAGTTTCAGTCTCCTCTTCTGGTGCTTCTTGGTTCTTGTAGGTTACTGAGAAGCTCAAGAAGCATGAACCTGAGGTTCCCCCATAGCTGTGCCTATTTTACTACCTATTTGGTGCTTGCTCCCTGAGAAGTTCTTCTGGGCCACCTAGGTACAGAAAAATACAAGCCCATTTTCAGGGTGCTTCAAAAAGCGAGATTTCTGCATGCTCCAGTACCCTGCCTGCTCGTTAGAAACAGCTAAAACAAGATGAGACAGGTAGCCCGGAGAGGCGGTGCATGGTGCGTGCGTGTGTCTGCCTGTGGAGAAACCCATCACCTTTGTGTGCGCTGCTGCTCTGCCCTCGGCTCGCTCGGGAGAGATGCTGGCTTTCCGTGAGCTGTGGCCCTTGCTTCTGTGGAGAACTGAGAGGGCATTCAGTGTCAGGAGGGCTTGTTAGAAGCAAGGGAAGAGTTTCGAGGTAGGTTAAAGCTTCAGCCTTTTTGTTTGGACCTGTCTGTTTGCGTGCTGGTTTTCGGAAAAGTGCTCTGGCAGGTTTGTTTGTGCTGGTGCAACACGTTTATGAGACCTGAGAAAACCTGCACAACTCTCTCAACGGGTATCCTTAGAACATGTTTAATCTGCTCTTGCTACAAGCTCTGCAGGGCATGAGCTTTCTTTTTATTATGTGTCAAGCGTGGTATCTAGAACAATGGTTTTTAGATCGATTTTCAGATTACTAGATACTTTTATAATGGAAACAATAAACTGTGGAAGTATGCTTGAAACGTATGTCAGAGAGAACAGTGCTTTTCTAGTACAGGAGTGTGTACTTTATTTGACATCATATTCTGCATCAAAGCTTGATTACTTCTGCAAGCTACTGGATAATACAGTGACTATGCAATCCACTATCCAGTTTCCAAATAGTAATAGGGGAATCACGGTGCCCAGTAGTAGAAAATGTCTGGTGTACTGTGACAGAACGGGAAGCACTGCATTGACAGACCCGATTTCAGGACATGAAGCTTGAGTCCGTCAATACCTCTGCTTCAGCGGTGCTCCTTGTGAGACCCAAATAGGATCAGACAAGAGCCTTTCGACACGCTCGGACCTTCATCTGAAATTGAAGTAATTCTGCTCAGACAGCGCATATCTCTGCTGCTAAGCCTAACTGAACTCCATCTGCCTTATACAGAGTCAATTCAGGTATCTTTTCTTTTGTGGCCTTAATTGCACTTGAATAACTTGGAGTCATCTATTTTTCTAGGCATTTCCAAGGGCCAGATAAAAGCACCCTGTGAGCCGAGTTTAGCGCAACGGGTTATCAGGCAGGAGCGTGACTGGCAATCAACACTACATTTCAGGGGTCTCTGGTCCTCCTCCCCAGAACGCCTCCCTGGGACGCCGACAAAGGCAGCGCAGCCCCGGGCAGTCCCGCGGGGAAGGGCGGGCTGCGGGAGCGGCGGCCGCCAGGCCTTCCCCTCACCTCGGGTGCGGGGCGCTCCTGCGGAGGGGCCGCCGCGGGGCGGGAAGCGCAGACGGGTCTCCGGGCGGACAGCACGCGATCCCGGTGGCCGGGGCGCGGAGGCAGCAGGGGTCACCCGCCGGGGCGAGGCAGCGCCCGACCCCCCCCCCGCA
>VXAD01013799.1:256970-505776 GCA_013399195.1 Dicrurus megarhynchus | reverse complement strand
GGGCTGGCGCTGGGTCGGGGTGGGTGGGACGCGCCGTCGCGGAGGGGCAGCGCCCACCGGCTCGGCGGGGACGGGTCGGCAGCGCCGCCGCCACCTGTTAGCGGGGCTGTTTCCCCCCGCCGCCGAGTTCGTAACCCCGCTGTGCTGCGGCTGCCCCCGCCGTGCCCGGGGCGGCGGTGAGAAGGGAGGGACCCTCGGCCCGGTGGGCGGCGGCGGGGCCCGGGCCGTTGGGGGCGGTGGCGGCCACCCACCTGCTCGCTTGGCCGCGCCATGACTCTGCTGCCTGGGCGCTGCCTGCCGACCCTAGCCCAGGCGGGCTGCCGGGGTGGGAGGGTGGTGGGGTACCACCGAGCCACAGCCTCTGCACCCCCTTTGCCCTCCATTCTCTCTGCCCTCCATCCCCTGCCCTCCTTCTGCACCCAGTATGCACTCCTCCTGTCCTCACCCTCCCAAGCTGCAGCCCTCTTTCCTTCCCCTCCTTGCCCTCCCGCTCCCCTCCATATCCCGTAGCTGCAGCCCCGTTCACCTCCTCTTCCTCGCACCCCCAGTTTGCAGCCCACTGCACCCGTCTTCCCTCATCCTCTTGCATCCCTCGCACTGCTCCTGTGATGCTTCAAAGGGGGAGCACCAGACTCGCCACGCTTTGCCAAGGCAGGTGCCTGCTGGGCTGACACCCCCCAGGAGAGATCAGCTCCACGGCGGTGCCAGGCGCCGCCAGGCCCGGGGCGAGGCTCGGAGGGGGCAGGCAGGTGGCGGAGGCGCAGGTATTCGTGTGTATCTGGGAGCAAGTGAGCGAGGTCCCCCGTTCTGCGAGCATGCGGCTCTGCGGAGCTGGTGACACCTCCCTCCCTCCTAGGGACGCTCGCCGCCGGGGCTCTGCGGCGTGCCGAGGCTGCCTGCGCCCTGCTGCCCTGCAAAGGGTGTCGCGGCATCCGGGGCTGCAGCGTCTTCACCCCAAGTGAAGGTGCATCTGATGGCTCGCTTGGCCCATACAGGTCCTGACTGGGGGTGTATTTTAAATTGCCTCAAGCAGCGGAGCGTGCCTGGAGACAAAAGAGACTATGAGAAGTCAGAGTGGACTGGCGAACTCTGGAGCTGCTGGAGAAATGCTTAGGACAGCTGGAAACAGGACTGTACAGCAGGAATGGCTTGTTAAGCCATTGCATGCCAAGTCAAGCCATTGACTATTTCAGTGTCCTAAGCTGGATGGTCTTATCTCTTGTAACCTGTGACGTGCAGGTTGCTCCTGGGTAGGTCTCTGAAATGCAGAAAGGGTACGAACTCGTGGTGAGGCTGTGTCACGATGTACTTCAGTCTGGTAGGCATGGGTAGGATGTCCAGCTTGGAGCAGAAACTGGTTCCAAAGAGAGGAAAGTACATGAGGTTTGGTGTGGGCTTAGCTAAAGAGTTACTGTAGTCAGAATTGCTGATGTGTTTATCCTTCACAGCTCTGAAGTATTTTAATTCTACAGCTGGTGATTTGTGTAATTTTCCCAAGTGTTTTTAAGACAGCCATGACTGAATCCATGTGTATCCCCCCTCTGTGTGTCTGGTCCTTTCCTTCTCCTTGTAAAACGTTTTTCCTGTGTGATTAATAATGTGCCAACTGCTTCATTTCAGCACTGGGGAGGCTGATGCTGACTGATTTCCCTGTTCAGTCTTCTCGGTGGGTCTGGAGGCTGATGGGTGTTATCACTGCAGAAAAGTCTGCTTTTGGGTGGGAGCTGTCAGCGTGTCTATTTTTTTTATCTCAGCGAACCTCTTACTTCTTTTAATTAAAAAGAGATGAAGTATGCGTGGTAATACCCTTCATGTTTACATAAAAATGATCTTGTAATTAGCAATAATTATCTCAGTTTGGGATATTGCTGAGATATTTAAACAGGAGTTGTGACCCGAGGGTCACTTTTCCAGCCTCAGGGAGTTGCCCTTGGTGTGGTTCTCTCCTGTGGTGAGTTTGATTCTTGGCTGCTGCCAGTGGTGAAGGTAGAGCAGCAGTGGGAGTAGCCTCGTGTTCCTCTGATGTCGGCCTAGAAAGCCACGGCCACGGGTTCCTTACTGAGCCTGGTTCTGCTTCCCAGGGCTCCCTGGCAGCCCTGCCACGCATGTGGAGATGGTCTGCCTTGGTGGCTTTTACCCTGTGGTCTGAGGATTCTCAAGGGGACCTTGCTATTGTCTTGGGGGAGGTGGGATAAAAACAGGCTGAAAAATTGCCAGTTGACCTTTTTTTTTTTTCCTCCTGGTGTTCTCCCTGGTTCTCCTAGGGAGGTTTGGAAAAGGCTGCCCACAATGTGGGAAACTTTTCTCTGTGAGAGTAGAGATCCTGAGGCATCCTTGTCCGTCTCTCACCTGATTTCCCTTCCCTTTAAGAGGAGCAAAGCTCAGCTCAAATATAAACATTTGCTTCCAGGCTGGATACGGCTCCCACTGCCTTCCCTCCTGCTACCAGTGCACCCCAAATTTACCTTTCTCTTAGGTTGCCCTTGCAGCTGAGCAGCTTTTCTTGGGGTGAAAAACCTTTATGGAGTAGAAAAGTTGAATATTGGGGAAACATTCAGCAAAATAAAATCAAGACAAAAAGTACTGCCTATAGGGAGGAGTTCCTTGTGGGAGGGTGGTTAAATTAGAAATGTCTTCTCTTCTGTCTCTCAAGATGAGTTATACAGTATGCTGTATTTTTGTCAGTCTAGGAAAAGCAAAATGGTTGTGCTTCAAGTAATTTTTATCTAATTGTAATTTATTCCCAGCTTTCTATTTTAACATTTTTGAACTGTAAACTTAGAAGCAGAGCTTATTAAGCAGCAGATAAAAATGTTGAATGTATTTGAATTTTACCTGTATTAATCTAATAATATATTTATGACATGATATTTGATCAGCTCCATACCTGGCTGAAGACCACAAAAGAGTGTTAATCAAACAAATTATTTGACAAATACAGATGAGATTAAATAAATTATGTATTTGCCAACTGCTGTTCAACTGATCTGCCATGGCATGTTCCTTGTTCTCTTATCTTTCCCTTCCAGTTTTCATTCCATTTTTGCATGGTTATCTTTTCCTGAACTGTCCCTGGTATCTGTTTCATTTATCGCTTCTGTGTCATGGTTTTCCTTCCATTCTTTCTTCTGCCTCTTTTTTGAACCTCTCTTTCCATGCTTTTTGAGTCTAAATTAGCCTTTTTTCCTCTTTTTCTCTACCTTCCTGGTGGAGTTCTTTATTGAGACCTTCATAGTCAGCTCAACTAAATCTGGTATGTGTTTAAACCCGTAAAAATGTAAAACTGAACCCAGACTGTGTGTAACTATGAAGATGTTTGCTTGGTGGTAATGCTTCTCTGTCTCTCCCCGTTTTTTCTGGCTGTTTTAGGAAGGGTGTTCCTGCAATTCTGGAGGTTTTCCCCAGCTCTCATTTTTGCTTGTGTTCTCTTTATGCCTCTTTCAAAAGCGAATTTGACTTTGTATCTTAGGAAAGCAACCAGGATCAAATGGCAGCCCTTGTGTTGTTCCCTGGTTGTGTATCTGCATGCAACCTGCTTCCATCTGCTGTCTGACCAACCCAGCCTTCCTGCCAGGCAGTTTTGCTTTCCTCCTGGCATCATCCTTCCTCCCTGCTGGGTTTATAGCCAGGAGGTGTCTTTCAGTAGGGCAAAAGGAATGAGTGCTCTGAACATTTTCTGGTTTACCTATTACTTGCAGAGTCGGTATGAAATTCAGCTTGCTGAGGGTAGGTGGCAAGAGGTGAACAGGTCATTGTGCAGGTTATAGTGCATGACCAAGCAGTCACAATATTGAACTTTGATCTAGTATTCAAAAATTAAAGTCTCTTAAAAAATGAAGTTTCTGTTATAAAGAAGACTTGATTTGTTTTGTGGTTTGGTTTTTTTTTTACCCCTGGATGAAGTCTAGGGGTGGGGAGGATATTTCGAAAACAATGAAAGGAATAGAAAACCTTGTATTTCAGGGGAGGAGATTTGCTCTGCCTTGGCAATAAAGCTCAGGCAGTCCAGAGGGGTGTGATGGCAGCGCTCAGAGTGCGTGATTCGCCTCTGCTGATGGTTGCAGTGATGTTGCAGCAGTGCATGAGCTAAGCTGTGTATGTCATAGCTGTCTGCTTGAAGTACTGGGAGTTATGCCACGATGCCCCCTTGTACCCTGAAGGAAAGGTCTCTGCTGTACTGCAGTGAACAGTTCCATCTCTCCGCTGTCTTCGAGGGGGTTTGGGTAACACTTGGGTGCACTGATACAGCAAGCAATCCAGGCGGCACGTTGTTGCAAAGCAGAATTGATTGGGGAGGATGGAGCCAAGAGGAATATTCTTTCGCAGTTAATTATTTACTGCAGGGAGAGAGAGAAGCTGATGATGTTTGGTTTATAATTACAGATATCCAGAGGTAAATACTTCCAAGATGATCCGTTTTATTCTGGGTGTTGCTACCTATATCTTTATAAAGTGGGACCAGCACTGTTTAATGACCAGCTCAGTAACCAAAACCCTGTTACCAACTTCTCACCAGTGGAATATGGTTCTACCGCTTCCTGTGTGTGGTGCTAACTGACCTGAATGCCTACAGAGGGAATAGTCTTTCCATGCTCACTGTCTTGATGTCTGACCTGCCTGTGGTGCCCATCTGACAGCAATGTGGGCTCTTGGAGCAGCTGATGTTTGTGCTGAAAGGTGACTTTGTGGTTAAAGCCACAGGATTGTGGACTGGGGAGTCCTGACCCCCCATCTGGCCTTGACTAAGCTGGTTGCTTATCTCACTGAACCTTCATTTAGGAGGGATACTGACCTAGCAGATAACCAGCAAATACCCAGCCTATCTGCTAAAAGGGTAGGATGCCCTGGGTGAGGGGCACTCTAATTATGCAGAGGCAGTGGCAGCCCAGGTACTTGTATGCTGCTGTGCTGTGGGCCAAACTTTAAGAGGATTTTTCCTTTTGCATAGCTAAATCCGTTATAGATCAGACTGCTTGTATGCAAGTTAAATTCAAGAGCTGGTGGAGCTGAGTTTAAATGTGTGTGTGTGGGAGCAATAACTTGACGAATACAAAAAAGAGACATTGCTGCACTGTCTCTGGGAAGATGCCTGTACGTCTTCTGCTTGTTTAGCGTCCTTGAGAGAACAGCAGACGTGAGGAAGAAGCTGTGGCCTGTGGAATGAAGAGGATGTCGTGCTCTTGCTGGGAGAAGAAGAGGAGCAAGATTGAAAAAGCCAGAGAGTAGGAGTGAAATGAGGGATGCAGGTGTGCACAGCGGGGGCTGCTCCAGGCTGCCCTGTTCTCCCTGGGTGAGGCTCTGCAGAGAGAGAAGCGAGGAGGAGATCACTGGAAAAAGGCATTGTGGAGGCTGCTGTTTTGCAGGGTGGTGCATTGGCTCTCCTGCTGGTCAGGGCTGAACCGAAGCATGGCTGGCTGGCAGTGGGAGTGCGTGGGGCCATATTCCCTGAGAAAGGCAAACCAGTGAAAAATCTCCAAAGAAGAGTCTGGCCAGCAAGTGCTTGTGCCTGAGGCAAGTTGGGATCTTGTTTAGAGGCTTGCTGAGAAGTGAGCTCTGTTCATCAGCAGTTTGTTGGGGTAACAGGCAGCCATCCTGTCGGCCTGCTCCAGGATCATGTTGAGCGCTCTGACACTCTGTGCTATCTTCAGCAATTCTGTGGCTTACATCCAGCTCTGTTCAGCCTGCTTCAAACCGTGTGTGTAGAATAAGCTTGAACATATAAATTTGGAGCCTGCAAATGATGGATTTCATCCTACTCCAGATAGCCACTGCAGCAGCCAGAGCGGTACTCCTGGTGTGGCACTAGGTCCTCTGTTTCTGTAGTGATTGTAGCAGCCATGCTCCTTCCCTGCTGATGGCTTTGCATTGGATGTCAGGGGGCTTAATGTTATGTGACGGACTGAAATTCATCTTCCAGGAAAAGGAGAAGGCTGGGCTTGAGAAACCAGGCTTTGGTTGGTATGATAAGTAGATAAAACAATAGTTGATTATGTTAAGTAAATAAAACATCACTGTTTGTTTTAGGTAAATATGGGACCGATCCTGGCTTCTGTGTATGCTAATTCTGTGTTTAATTATTTTCATTGTGTCCCCTTGTATCTTGTATCTGTAGATGCAATGGCTCTTTTTGGGTCCCACTCTGTTAGGCTCCTGCTGTGAACAGCACAACTCTCCTTTGTAGGATGCAGGCCTAGCAAATGCTGGTGAAAGTAGGAGGTACCTCCTGTGTGTGTGTGCACGCACACCCCTTGCTTTCCCCCGTTGTGTGCAGAGGATGAATACATAACCTTACAATACAACCTCAGTCATGCAAGGTTTCTCCCAATCTTGTTTCTCCCGGCCTTTTCCTGATTTGCATGATATTGTAAGAGGCCAGTTGGCTTTTTCTGGAGGGCTTGTCCCACTTTCCACACAAGCAGCCTTGGGCGAGTGGTCTGCTCCCTGACCTGCTTCGACAAGCATGTGCTGGCTTCTTGCTCCGCTGATGTGGGAGGCGGGATGAGGGTAAGTGCTGGGGGCTAGGCAGGGGGAGGACATCGCTGTGCTGCTGGTGGTGTCAGCTCCCATCTGGCAGTCAGTGTAGCTGCTGATGGATGAGGAGGTACACACAAATCCCTGCTTCACTTTCTGCATCATCGTTCTCCTGGGGTGTGTGGTGGCTGCACTGAAGTCTTGAAGGGTCAGATCTGCTCGCTCTCCTCCTGAGAGTACAGCTGTGTGTCCTCCGTTCTGCCGTACTCAGTTGCAGCTGATGGCTCTGTAGCTATTCTGGTGGCCCCTATAACTTCCAAATATTGAGGTATTGATTCTCAAAACATGTGCACTGGAAAGAAATGACTACCATGACCATGGTGGAGGTGGGAAACAGGTGTGAGAGAGTCAGACCTAGACCTGGAAAAGTGCTTCAGCTCCTGCTTTTCCACAGAAACAAGGAGGCTGTGTGCTGGTGTGGCTCATAGTCAGGGGCTCATATGCAGGGTCTCACTAGTTCTGTGACAAAGCAGGGAGGTAGACGGATGAGGGTGGAAATCTCTGATTCATGAGCAAATGAGAGTCATCTGATCCCCACAATTACTGCACCTGATTATCAGGGGCCTGACAAGATGTCCTCTGCTTCACATTACTGCTGTGATGAACACATTAATCTGTGTTCAGTAGACATCAGTTTATACCTCTGCTGTTCCTCTTCCTCCATGGTGTATATCTCAAGCAGCCACCCTTTTCCAATCTATGAAGTGTCCGGGCTCAGCTGCTCCTCATACCTGCTGGAAAGTGAAAAATTGCCAAATATCTACCGGTGCCTATAGCTGGGGCACACACTGGACTGGGAGGGGAGAGACATTACAACCCCTTGTTTTACAGCTGGGAACTGGGGAATGGAAATTGACATTAACGAGAGGAGCCTAGAGCAGAGTTTAGAACAGAAATTGTTGTCCTAGTCTAGCACTTTGACTGCAAGATCAGCTTCCCATTTCCTTTGGTAACGGATGAGCGTCAAAAGATTTCAGCACCCAGCTGTTGACGTGTTGCTAATCTGATTTTCTGATGAGAGAAATGCTTTCTTATCACAATGAGCCCTGAGAAGGTGGGGGTTTGTTTCCTTTTATCCTTTCAAGCAAGGCTGTCTTGACTGTTATTTTAATATTTTAGGTGTCTGGTCTTGGAAGTGATGTGGGTGGAGGGCTGGGATGTCAGTCCTTTGCATGTCAGTCTTCCAGGCTGTAAGTGGGCTTTGTGTCTGAAGAAACGGATAGACATCCCATGGTAGAACTGAGTGCTTTGTTATGAGTTGGAAAAACAGTAGGAAGATTTGGTCAGTTGAATAGAGATGTTGGAGGCCTCTGGATGGGGATTGTTTTAAAAATCAGAGTGCTTTAGGATTTTAATTTGTGTTGCTGGCAGATGATAGCAAAATGAGCAATCTCCCTATTGGTCATCTACACCGAGGCACTTTTTGTGGAGAGATCTAAAAACAAGATGCAGTTAATTGACCAAATCTTTGAGGTTAAAAAATAAAACAAACTTCCCGGGGCGGGGGGGAAGGTGAGTTTCTTCAGGAAGCGAAAACCCTTTACTTTTTTTCCCAAAGCAGTTTCCGAGGCACCTAATCTAATCTTTCCAAAACAATTCTCTGGCAGCCAGGGCTCACATGTTTTAAAAAACAGTGTAGAAAGGAATGTATCGTGACAGTTTAATTTGTTGCTGAAATATGGTCACCTCTGGGGTAATTCAGAGCAACCACAGAGTGGATGATAAACCTGTTCAGGATGGGAGGTGAGCAAAGGGAGGCTGCTGAGATGAAACCACCCGTGCAGAGGTGTAATTCCTGGGATTTAGGTTTGTCTTCCTCCTTTGATTCTAATGGGGCTGTAGCCTGTTCAGATATTCTAAACAGGGCAGTTGTTGCTGAGTCCTTGCTGTGGCAACAAGGGAGATTTTGGTGGTGATTCTCTGAGGGAGGTGGTAGGGAAGAGCCTCTTGTACTAGCCAGCTTTAGAGATGAAATGGGGGAGAATTACAGCACATAAGGTACAGGTTCCTGGCTGGGGATTTGTAAAGGCCCAGGGCAGCTAGTTGGATTTTGTAATCACCAATCCACGGATGCAAACTGAGCTGTGAAAGCTGGCTTGAAATTTCTACTGTTTTAAAGGAAAAATAAGGCAATTGCAGGATGCTCTTGAGAAGGCTAAGGAAAGCCCTCCTGAGTTTTAGTGGAAGATGTACAGTTTAAAAAGAAAGATGTATAGAGTTGCTTATCTGAAGTGTGCTCCTTGTGAAGAGGTGGGAAGCTGAGTGCCTAGGAGAGGGCTGGGCTTTCTCAGAGCATGCTACTAAGTACATGTTTTTTTGGCTAGCCCTGCAATTGCATTGCAACAGGGTTGTGAAGTCTTGTTCAAATTCAACTGAAGTTGATTGAACTGTATTGACTGTGGTGACTGGGCTGCTGGGCAGTGCAGCATCTCTCAGGTCAGTTCAGGTTCTCATCTCCTTTTTTTCAAAGTCTCTGCACCTGGAATTAGTTTATTCAATTCACAGCTTAGAGCAATTTCAGAAGAAATCCCAGAGGAGGAGAAAAAAAAAAAAAGGAACATTACCACCTGAACAGATCAAAATAGTCAAATGGGTTGTGCTGTGGAACCGGGATTGACTGGCAGCTGCTGCATGGAGGTGGACAACCAGCAGTCACACTTTCTCATCGTGGCTTGCTCTGCTGGGGCATTGGGAGCAAGTACTGTCGGGATTAGAATGCAAAGAGGTAGTGTTTAAAGTCTGAGGTAGGAGCCTGTGAGCTTGGTGGCAACTGAATGCTGGGGTGGGAGAAAAACTCTGCTAGCAGTAAGTCACCCTTTCAGGGAGCTGAATTAAACTTCTCATGTTCTTCTGAACCCATCAGTTCAGTCCCACCGTGGGTGAATTTTGTGCAGTCTCTTCCATGCTTGCTTTTTTCCCCCTATTTGATTTGAGGGCTCTTTGTAACAACTTACTCCCCATGCATGCTGTTATCATGGAAGTTATTCTGCCTGCAGTCCCTGTCTGAGCTTAATTTTGTTGTTTTCTGCAGCACGAAGGCTGATGGCTTCACAAATCTCAGAATAGCTCCTCCATCTCTCCCCTGGCCAGCCCAGTAGCATGACAGCTCGATTTAACGTGTGCTGTCTGCTTTGGCTTCCTGCCCCTAGACTCATTATTTTGCAGTTGTCTGCATCAAGCTCCCGTGTTGCCTGCCCCAAAGGATTGTGTATCATAAGTCATGAAAAGGAGAAGAGTCCTCAAGGTTGGCCTGTAAATCCCAATTCTATCTACTAGAAGAAATTGCAGTCTTGTTGCTCTATCCTTTCCTCTCCCATGTCCTTGACCCAGCCCTGCTGCATGTGTTCATCCTTCCCTGCCTGTCATGGTGCATCTCTTGATGGGCACGAAGGGAGCCTTGCAGGCTATCTGGGCAATGCCATTCTCACGGCACAAAGTGTTTGGTGCCTGGGATGTTCTCCTTTCTTTACCTGCTAGCACAGAGGCAGGCTGAGACCTGCAGCTCTGCCTTCTCTTCAGCCGTGCCCCAAAATTTTTTGGATCCACTTGGAACATCATTACAGGGAAGGTGTTGTGAAGTTTTCTTGATGGTAAACACTTAAGGGCATGGGCCTCTCATCTCTCACTTGAAGTGTAGTGTTACCCTCGGGCCTCAGGGGCTGAAGTGCTTTCATGTTAGGTGCAGGGTGAGATAGTCTCTCTCTGAAAAGCTTACCAGCAAAGTGCAAGATGGGGAACGTCAGGGTGCAATTCCCCTCTCCAGATGTTGGCATCTAATATCCCAGCCCCTCAGTCCCCCTACATAGGCAGCAGAGGAAACGAGCACTTCCATCTCGTCATAATGCAGGTGGATACCTGAAACAAGTCAGACAGACTGTGCCTGTCTCTGCTCATTGATGATAGAGGCTCTGGATGATGGGCTCTCGTGGAGAGGTCTGTGCTCTAGGTGAGATGAGCCCCACTGTGACTAGCTGCATTGAGTATGCTGGGGTAGCACAAAAAGGAGGCAAGACTGTTGAGTGTGGTCGGTCCTTGGCTGTCTCATCTGGTAAGCATGTTCATCTTCCTTTGGTCAAGAAGCTGCCCTTCATTTTGATTCCTTGCTGGCCAAGAGTGGAGGAGAGGGATGTCATCCAGTCAGCAACTGGAAGACAGAGTTAAACACCTCTCAGAGGTGCTCCTAGGACAGAGCTCCAAGCCTGTCCCAGCTCTGGCCCAAGGGATATTTTAACCAAGTGAAGGCAGAGAGTGTAGGTACAAATGGAACAGTTTTGTCCTTGGTTCATCCTTTCATACTGAGGTCAAGTAGCTGCTAACATAGATCAGGGGTTATTCAGGTACTTCTCAGGAGCTCCTGACCTTGTGCCCAAACAGGTATTGTATTGCAGTGGGGAAAGACATGAGACCTCTAAATCTAGAGCTGAAACAATGGCATGGGGACTTCAGATTGCAAACCAGCAGGTGATAGCAGGAGCCCTCCAGTGCCTCAAAAAGTGCTGCATGTCCGGGTGTTCCAGGCTTGGTGGGTCAAACTCTTTCTGTCAGGGGAAAAAGAGCCTTTTTCCTGACACTGAAGCACTGCTAAATGCCATATTGGGGCTTTGAGGATGATGGAGCCAGTTTCTGTGGATTTGTATCCCATATGAGCTGAACCTTCATGGGTCTCTGAAGACCCTGGTATGGTCTGCTGGGAGCAGGCTGGAGGAGACCTAGAGCTGCTCTTGAAGGAACTAGAAAAATGAAGCTGAGCCAACTGAAAGGAATAAAGCCTGATAGCCTGGGGAGGATTTTCTTGACTGGCTGAACTTCCCCTTTGATTTGGAGCACTTGTTCCATCATGCCCTTTGCTGGGGAAGAATTAGCCCGGTGGCGGAAGTGCGGTGACACTGGGCATTTTGGGAGCGAGAAACCTGTCCGCAGCGAGAGCCCACAGAGCCTGAACTCAGCCTCTGAGTCCCTGTGCTGACAGCTGGTGGGAAGCCTGCTCGGTAGGGGATGGTGTCATGCCAGAGTCTTTACCTTCCATCTCATGCCTGTGTTGTCAGCATGATTCACTGCTACAACCCCGAAGAAAAAAAGAGTCAGTTTTATACCCCAATTTTGTTTGTTGTTGATACTCATGCTATAATTCCCATCACTTCAGACGCCCATTAAATGGTGCTTTGGAGAGTCTGTACAAGTCTAGTGTGTGCACTGCAGTCGCTTCAGACTTTACAGTAGCAGGGAGTCTATTGGAGGTGAAATTTCTGGCTGGTCCTAGGTGGGCAACACACATACTGTGCTACAGAAAAAGGCAAAAAAATACCTTCTATTCCATTATATGGTGTATTTTCCTCACTTCACAATGCATCTGATCTCTCCCTGCTGTCTTTCCTGGCTACATACGTCCACCACAAACTTTTGTACTTTTCATCTCATGCTTCTAGGGAACAGAGAGGGCGAGTACGAAAACCCTCAGGAGGTTTTTAATTCAGTAAGGACGGTATATCAGGGCTTGCAGTTACCATATGTTTTTTCTCTGATACTTTCCTTGTTGTCCTTTCCCTCTGACCTTCGGTACAGTAAACAGGGTCTGTGTTTGAAGAGCGTCCCGAAAGGGAGGCACCTGGCACAGCAGCGGGTCCTTGCAGCTCCTGTGCGCTCCTAGGTACGTGCTTAGGACCAGCCTTTAGCTGGCATCAGCCTGCTGCTGGCTGGATGCACTGTGGCAAAACAGTACTTGTTAATTTTTGCCACCGACAGCATGCTGGTTGCCTTGTCAACAGGAGATAGTTTATAGGTTTTTGGAAGATTTGCAGCAGTGTCACTTGGCTTTTTGCTCTCCTGGTTGAACGTGCACACATATGGGTCTTTGAAAGCTGGCAGGAGAAACTAGGATCCATCCATCCCTTGCACGAAGTTTTGTAACTATATGACCTTCTAACTAATTTTCCTAACTCCCTAATAACATATATATGTAATTAAATCTAGGAAGACAAGGCCATATCAAGCCTTGGGCTTGGGGAATTGTGTAATGCCATCAAATTGCCTTTTGTGTCCAGGGCAGACCCAACCTTATTGCACCAAGAACTTCCTTGAGATTTTACCTTTAGGGTGGGAAGAGAACTCCTATTGCAGGAAACCCAGTTCCCTCCTGTAGTCCATCAAAGGCTGCTTTGGTTTCTGATTCAGCTCTGCAAATACTATCTGGTGGCTTCAGACTGGATATGAATTTGACTGGTATTATTTCCCCTGTGAAGGCAAGAGCGAGGGAGAGAAAACTAAAGCAGCTTGTCTTAGCCTGAGTCAGCACTGCAGAGTTGCGAGTTTCTGTAGATCCTAATGAAAGGTCCCTGCCTTATCTGTCTTGATATTTTGCTGGTTGCACAACTTGCACATCCCATAGATGCAAATATTTTCCTGGGGTTGGCCCTGGTTGCCCAAGGAGGGTGTTTGTTCAGATTCTCATGCTTTGCAATTAATATAAGCTTCTCAGCTCCATGTGAGAGAAAGAAAGGGAAGTGGTGCTAAGTGGCTTGTGTGTTGTTTTTTTTTTCCTCTCTCCCTGTTGTTGTTCCTCACCAGCTGGCTACTTTGAAATGAGCATGTTGTGGTTTTTTCCTTAAGAAGCAACGTGTTGCTGCAAATTCAGCTTCGGAGAGTTTGTGGGAGCTTTTGTCCGCCGGCGCTGCAGCTGCTGCGGGCAAGGCACAGACAATATGTGGTGCTGCGGGTAGCCAGCCTGCGAGCCTGGTCTGGCTGGAGGGGATGCCAGCCCAGCCGAGCGGCAGGATCCTTCTTTCCCACTGCATTCCCACACTCACTTGGCGGTGACTGGGAGATGTGAGTCCTCGCCTTGCTCCAGACCGTGCAAGAGCAGTGAAGTTGACACCATGGGATGTTGTCAAAGGAATGAGAACCTGTTGCAAGTAAATATCTTTACTCTGCCTCGTTTAGTGGGGCGGCCTTATCTTAAGAGGGCTGTATGAAGTGTGCTTGTCACAGCTGTGTCAGGCACCCACACAGCTCACGGAGATATCTTGCGTGTTCTCTCTTCTGAGCTACTGGATGAAAAGCGGCTACTTTAGAGGGTAAATTGCCTCCCCAGGTTCAAAAAAAAGGTATCTAGTTTAGAGCTAGAGAGCACACTTCATGTTTAGGTACAGTGGCAAACCTTTGAGTGAACTTTATGAAGTCTGTGTTCATTGTGTTTTTCAGAATACTCTATGAACTTGCATTTTTGTTTTGTGCTCTGCAAAAGCAACAATTCCTTTGGGGCTGTAGAATAAAGGAAACACTTGCTTAAAGTGGTGTGGAGGAGTTACTGTATAAAACTCAGCCTGGGCCTTCGGCTGTGTGTTTCACAATGATCTTGGCCAATCACACTGGTGTTGTCTTAAGACCATGCAGCCACTTGAAAGGGAGGAAAAAAGACCAACTACATGAACTTTTGTATCTGATCAGGGTTTTGACTGTTAGCTTAAGTCAGATTTCCTGTTGGAGTTGACATAGTATGTCCTGAGTTTGATCAAAACTGAGGAAGTAAGGGAAAATAAAGCCTGTGGAATGGCAGCCACCACTTGGAACAGCTTCTTAATGGAAGATCTCCATTTGGGCAAGAAATACTAACCTCAAATATACTTTCATTCAATGCAGGTCTTTACCCTCTCTGTCCTATCTTAGGTCTACAGGTGAAAGGCTATAATGGTAGATCCTAGAGCCTAATCAACCTTTGATGGAGGGAATTGATTTAGAGCGAGGCAACTTCTACTGTAAGTTTTTAAGGATGGATAGTTGACAAACTTTCAGTCTTCTGAGCTCTATTTTTTCCTTGCTGTTGGAATAGGAATTTTCATGTTGTGTCAATATACTCACGTTACAAAACACTGCAGCTTGTCTTTTTGCTTGAGTAGTGCTTCAGGTTAAAGTTGGCTGGTGTGGCATGTGAGATGGTGGTTTTCTGTGGGATTTTTCCATTTTTAGAAAAAGCTTTTTGCAAACACTTGATTAATTTCTTTTAATTTAATTTTATTTCTTCAGTTGAAGTTCCTGTGTGGGAACAATGAGAGCTGTGTAGGAACTGTACCCACTACACCACGCTGTGGCCTTGAAGGTTTATTGTAGGGACACTCATGGTCCTTGGGGAGTTGCTTTCTGAAAATAAGAGGATTTTAAGTGAGAAACCAAGCAGCAGATTATTTCTTGCTTCACTTAGATGTTTGTTAGGAGTGATAGGTGAGAATGATGTACAAGAGTGAGAAACTGCTGCATGTGCCTTAGGAACCCTGAAAAACAACACTGGTGAGCTCCACTGCCCTTAAATGAAGAGGGAGCTTTATCAGCACATCACTCTAGTTCAAAATCTAACTG
The DNA here is from genome assembly GCA_013399195.1 of Dicrurus megarhynchus. Lineage (NCBI taxonomy): Eukaryota > Metazoa > Chordata > Aves > Passeriformes > Dicruridae > Dicrurus > Dicrurus megarhynchus. Next base: position 490,896 of record VXAD01013799.1, on the reverse strand, counting down.
GTGGCTTGTCTCTGCCAGGCTCCTGTGAAGGCACATGATTCTGTTTGAGATCTCACAATATTGGCAAGACTAAAAATTCAGAGTTCAAGTTTAAGGTCTGAAGTTATTTTTCTAAGGAAAGAGAATTTTGTCATACCGAGGATCTGAGGAGATACGGATCCACAAAGCAGAGCCTCTGACTGCAGATACTACTGTGGGTCTCTGCTCCCTTAAGAAAAAAAACCCAAACCCCAAACCACCAGAACTCTGAAAGAGGTTCTTGTCCAAAAGTGAAGATTTTCTGTAGTTGTTCCAAATGACTGTTTCCTCAGGGGGATCATTTTTATAGCTTATGCGTAATTCTTTAATCCAGCTCGAAGCCCACAAGACAGATGGGGTCGTGACAAGAGCCAGGAAGTTTGCATGATCTTATTAGACTGGATCATGTTTAACAGGGCCAGTTCACATCACCTGTCCGTTTCTTGCTTTTTCCAAACCTCTGGGGGAAGAAATAAAACTCTTAGCAGCCTTGTGACATTTAGCATTACTCAAACACTCTAGCAGTCTCAAACGGTCAGCAAAGGGCAAATTTTGTGGGTGTGGGTGAGCAGAATTGGAGAGGAACCTCAGACCACGCATAGGACCAGGCTCCCACTACTTGGTCAGTGCTTTCTTAGCTGTTACCGTCCGTATTTATAGTAGCAGACCAAAAAAAGCCTGAAGGTGTGAAAAGGGATGATGGAGCCACCAGTATGAGCAAACTTTGGTCTTTTGGTGCACATCCCATCTCTATGTCCCCCCAGCCCTGCTTGGAGCTGCTTTTAGTGGTATTTGCTGTAGCCCACGAGGTAGTTGTATGAGCTTTTTGGTGCCCTGAGGTCCAGTTTTCAACCCTCTTTCCAGAGATCATGGCTTAAGTATCAGAACTTCAGTTCTTGTGTCTTTGCTGGTGCTTGTGAGGGCAGGGATGACCAACTGAATAAAAGGTCAGGACTCGTTTGCTGGGGGCTGATGGCAAAGGGTGATAGCATTAAATACTCCCAGCAGTCCGTGATTTGCAGAGTGATGTAGGTTGTGTAACAGAGCTTCACACACACACTCTAACAGCATATAGAAAATACAATAATTTTACTTGTAATAATAAAGTTGTGTTGTTATGCGCTGGGGAATTGAAGGCAGATGCTTGGATTTTTCCCAGTGGGCTGAAGGGAGGTTCAGGGTTTGTTTTATTTATTTATTTATTAATTATATGTTAAACCAGAGCCAAAGAACTATGAGTCAGCTTGATCTTCACTGCTTCAGTTCCTGTGCTGTGGTCCCCAGGCCATTGTCTAACAGATGCCTGTACCCACACAAGGCTGGATGAACCCAGAGACTGCAGGCTTATTTTTGTCACCCTTTTGCAGAAACTTCTTAGGGAGGCTCCGTGTATGCTTAGGAGCCAATAGTATGGGAAAGCCTCTTAGCAGAGGGTCCTGGGAAAACACTCAGCTGCTGATCCCAGGAGCAAGTTCTCTGTGCCAGCACCATATGCAATTCCTCATGGCAGCCAGATCTCCAGGGAGGAGGAAACAACTCTGCCACCTCCTTCCTTCTGCTTTATGATGACTGAGTTTTACAGCTGCTCTGTATGCACTCTGTGTACCTCCCTGGCTGAACAAAGGCATATTTGTGCTTTCAAAGGTAATGTCAGTCTGCCTCACTGCTGTCTCAAGATGCAGAGAGGGATAAGTGCTCCAAATGGGCTAAGGTTGAAAATTAAAATAGACCAAGTGAGATCCTCAACCACTGTTGACTGTCTTGGCTTTAGTGATGTCAGTGCAAGGACTCCACTTCTGCCCTTTCCTTAGGGTAAACCTTCAAGGTGAGATCTCAGTTGTGGGACTCACTTGTTTGTTTCTTACTCCTTGGCTTGGGCTATCCTCTCGCTTCCTTTGGGAAGCTATAAAACTTGCACCTTGTCCATACTACATGCAGAGAATGGCTTAGGGCTGTCAGGAGAAGTCATCTTTGAAGTTCTAAGATTGCCTTTTGTGATTATTTTTTTTTCAGGTCAAATACAGAACTGTTTGCATGAGCCTTACAAAGTCCAAGAATAAATCCAATGAACGCTGCTGTGTTTCTTTTTTAAATGTCTCTCCAGTGTGTGCTTCCCTGGCATTGTAGAGTTGTGCTTGAGCGGCAGGACCAGAAAATCTGAGAGGCTGGGGGGAGATGGCTGGACACCAGGAAAGAAGATGGGAAGCCATGTATATGCATATAAAAAGAAGTGATGTTTATAGTTTTGGCATCTCATTGCTGTAAGGTTTAGGGAAGTCAGTGGCTTCAGAGGATAAAGATTTGAGTGTTGTATGGACAGCAGACACAATCAGAGTTAGACATTTTTCAAAGAGAAAACTGGTGTAGGGGCCTCCTTTTTTGCTTTTCAGATAATCTGGCAGGATGAGACCCTGCTCTGGGACCAGAGATAGTTTCCACTGAAAAGAGTAGAAGAAAGTTTTGGGCTATGTGAGAATCCCCAACAATCTATAGTGTATTTGATGCCCAGCCATCGCTTACACTGCCCTAATGAAGTTACATCACAGTAATTGTAGTGCATTACAGTTCAAAGTTCAGAAATCCCTTTTTTCTTTCTTGGGTTGTTTTTTTTGGTTGTGTTTTGTGCATGACCTTTTCCTGCTGCTGCACGGGGTTTGCCTGGGGCCTTTGCCATGCAGAGGTGATGGAGGTTGCGTTGTCACTCCTGACAAAAGGATGCTTCAGCTGGAAGGGCACTTGCAGAATCATGTTGCCCCATTCTACTTTTCCCAAGCTGTGACTCTTCCAGCTCATGTTGCAGCTGTTTTGGTTTGTACTTTGCGTGGTCTCTTTCTGTGCTCTCAGGATAAATCAGGTGCTAAGGACAGAGTGTTGTGTCAGCTGTGTCTGGTCACCAGGTGCTTGCCAGGGTAGTACCAACTGCATGCAGGTGCTGCTCTCTGGCTGACATCTCCTCCTACTAAAGACATTCTTGGTCTAAAGACTTTAAGGTTTTCTTCTTTCTGTTTGCAGTTAGGGGATTGATCCAGGCTCCCTTGCATCTCTTTGTCCATTCACTTCATGGACTTTCTGACACACTTTTCCACAGCATGATGTCATCCCTGAAGCTCAGGGCATGGTGTGCTTCCTGTCTGTACCTCTTTCAAACAAGCAAATCTGGTTCATGTGACTGGAGTGAGTGTTTGCCCACTCTCTTGTGCCTGGTGCAAGTGAGGACCAGAGCCCAGTGTTGCTCTTTTCTCCATCAACTGTTGATCTGTGTAGAGGAACACCTGTGTAGGGCAGGGTCTTCGGAGCTTTATGGCCACGTCAAGTACACTGCCAAAGCCAGATCTGGATCTACTCATTGCCTCTACCAGGGTTGTCTGAGGGACTGGAGTTGAAGGTTTCTATGAAGATGTAGGTACATCTAACCTTTAGGCATTATCAGAGGGACCTCAATCACCCTTCTGCTCTCAGGGGCTTTGCTTATTTGTGAATTAGCTTGTTGGGCTCCATTGTTGAGGAACCACATCTGACACAGGCTTGGTGTCTTGCATTTCTGTGGTTTCTTTTCAGCCTTACTTGGCCTGCAGCTGCTGGCTACGAGCCCACCCAAATCCTGCTTGTCGTTGTTGCTGTGGACTCCCAAGGAAGCTCGGGAAGGAATACCCCCCCAGCTTTTGCTGATTGTGCAGGTCTGCCAGCAGATGCTGGAGGCTGCGATGGAGGTGGTGGAGAAGGCGTTGTGCTCCTGTCCCCTGCACACTCAACCACAGCCATTGATGAGCACGTCTTATGACAAAAGCTCGAATGTGGGGGAACAGAAATCCCCAGCTTCACCATAAGGTTCCTGTGTGACTGTCAGCAAGTCACTTAATTGTTGTGGGTTTTTCATTGAAGGGTGGAGCTCCTTGTTCTTTGATCTGCTGTGCCAGTCATGTGTTGCTGAGGAGTGGGATATATGAACATGTGTGGAGCTGAAGGAGCATGTCTCCTGTGTCCGTTCTGTGATGCTTGGAAGCCATGCAGGATGAATCCTTGGGCAGTGTCCCTTTGTTGCTCCAGAGCCAAAAGGGAAATTCCTTCCTTTTCAGTATGGACAGCTACAGTCCTCACATCTTCAGTCTTCTTTGTAGCAGGTCTGTGGTGTGACAGCGATGCACTTAACTCACCCACAGCAACATTGCTTGGATTTTTTTTAAATCCAGACTGCTGCAGAGGGAGGGGATATGAGAATCACATTAACAAGTCTGACGTGGCTGAGATTTACTATGAGCAGCAAAGTGAGGTTTGGGTAATTCAGGACCCTAACTTAAAGTTCTGCTGATCCAAACTTAAATCTCGTGCCATAACCTTTGGACGTCTCTATTTCTGTCGGGTTGGGTGATGGTTTCCCAGCATTGCACACACAATGCATTGGTTGGCTCTGCATGGCTACAGACTTGGCCGTGATGAATTCATTCGCCATGGCTCTTGAAGGGCTGGGTTTGGAGGTCCTCTGTGGACCTGTCTGCCAGCAGTGCTCACTGTCCCCATCCCTCTAGGTTGCAGCTGGCTGGTGCTGCAGCTGCCATGTCCATAAATCAGCAGTGTGCCCCTGAATATCTGCTGCATAATAACTGATGCATATTCATGTTTGCTACAACATTGTGTCACCTTGCTAATAAAGTATCCTGGTGAGAAAGAGAGCAGGGACAGGGTCCCAGCAGCTGGTGCCTCCTTGCTTCATTTTATCTCCTCTTTGCTGCCACCTTGTCTTTGGCTCCCTAAGATACCCTCTTTCTCTTGCTTTTCTAATGTATTTTCCTCAGCTGCTTCTCCCAGATGTGCTAAAGCGAGCCCTGCAGGTTTGTTTTTTGCTGTGGTGCCTCCTTCCCCTTCATCCCTGCTCTGCTAATAAATCTGGGTGTGTGCCTGGAAAGGCCCTGCAAGGACTAAAAGAACATGGGAGGACGATTGTTATATTTGAGCATGTAAATTAAAAGGCTTACTAATGAAATGACACTCTGGAAGTATCTGGTCTTGGCTGTTCCTTTGAGCTCTGTTTTTGAACGAGCTTTTATTAGTGTCCCATTGGGAATGGAAGGGCGAGAAGGAAACTGAGTTTTTGTCCCTCATCCCAAAATGGACTGTTCCTCACCCACAACTCACCTGTGGAGAAGATGCTGTTGCACCTGTGCTGCTTTACCCTCTGTCTTGGAAAAACGAGGAGGAAGAAAAATGCTGTACCACCTTTCCCTGGAAAAGATAAAATTTTGTAAGATATGACTAGTGGCCTGTGAAATACCACATGTGAGAGAGGATGGATGGGGGTTGACTCTGCTTTTCTTCTTTCAGTACAAGATCCTAAGTGCTGTCCAGGGAAGCTGGGGAAGCAAACTTGGGTACTACCTAAAGTGTATCCCGAGATCTGCCCGAGTCTAACCCAGCCAGGACTGCCTGTCCCTGCAGAGAGGGATCCCTCTCATTCCTACTCTGTATTACTTCTTCTAGGGGGACTTGAACCGTTCCCAGACGAGAGGACCCTATTTCTCTGTGGAAGCTTGTTAGCCATCCAGAGGGTGAGTGCCGCTTGGGCAGGAGCAGATATCCCAGGATACTCATTTGTCTGCTTTTCTGCTGCTGGTCAACAGCTTCCACCTTTTATCACCCAAACCCAATGCCACTGGCTGTCTGGAACTTTCTGCTGCAGGAGCTGTAGTGCAGTAGGACATGTGCTGTGTGAACTATTCCATTCCTGGAGACTGGAGTTCATCAATAGTCTTATAAATCCTATTTTGCTCCAAAACCTGACTTCTTAAAAAGTCTCTTTAAATGCTAAAAAAAACCCAACAAAAAACCAAAACAAACACCTAAAAGCATTATCAAAACAGTTCTTGAAACTTCCCAGATGCAACTACCCTGTTTTCTTATCCATGTATTTGCTGGTAAAGTACATGTGTTAGGATTTAAAGCAAGCAGGAAGCTGAACAACCATACCTATTTCCATTGCAAATTCTTCTCAGTGGAAAGGGCTTGTATGCATTTCCTGAAACCAGTTTCCTAATTTTTTCTTTGTCAACAGTTGTTTGGGAGGAATAAGGAAGGATAGGGAAGGGGAGGAAAACAGAAAGCTGGTAGGGAGAGCACGTTTCTTGACTCTGGGGTACTTTTTTTGCTGTGCATCAGTGGTGCTGAGGTTGGGATTGGCCCTTTTCTTAAGTGATGTAGAAGGCCACCTTATACCAGTGTCTTCCCCATTTCTTGTAGCTGGGCTTCAAGTGAGGAAAACAGCAGCTGTGCTCAGCCTGCCCCTCTGCTCCCAGCCCTACCTGCATCTCTGGGTGCTTGTCTGTGGATCAGTGTCTGCCTCTCTGCTGGCTGCCTGTGCCCATGACCCAGTTGTGATTTCATCAGGATAATTGGAGAGCAGGGCCTCTCTTACAGCACTCTGGCCTTTCCCACTTGATGTACCCTGCCTCCCCAATTGTCTCTGCCTTGGGAAGCTGGGCTGGGGATGAGCTGCCAGCTCTGATAGCCCAACACAAAGACTCAGCAGGAGACCAACAGCTTTCCCATCCAGAACTTCTGCTGGGAGCTTTTTGTCTCAGGTGAAAACCCCAGATGGGAAATCACATTGCCTGAATTTAGTTCCCAGCTTTACCACCCAGTGATGGCTTTGGGCCAGTCCCTTGGCTTGTTTGCATCCCCTTGCCTGTCTCTGCAGTGAGTAGGATGGTGTTTCTGTTCATGCATGGCCACCACCTCCAGCTCTAGCACGCCATCGCTTGCAGCTTAGTGGTGAGATATGAATTTGTCCCTTCTTGTGCTGTTGCAGCAGAGCCAGATGGCTGCAACCTGCCCTAGCATGATGACAGGACCGCTGGGCACGGGAGAGGCTGGACCTTTCCCTGGCAGCTTGCCTGCAGCTGCTCCTTTCATCACCAGGAGGACCAGGCAGAAGATACCAGGTACCTCAGGAAACCAGCCTGGAGACAGCATCTCTTGTAATTCCACACCATTACTGGGCAGCATTTTCCCCAAAGCCTAATATTCTCTAATAGCTGTAATTACAGAGATCCACTTACACTGGCGCTGCATACTCATCTGCTCCAAGTTTCTACTTCATTGCACCTTATATCTTGTGGGAAAATCAATACAGTTTGGAACCGAGACTGGCAAGCCAAGAGATTGTTCAGAGCCTGGGTTCATGGTTGTGTACCACGTGATTTAACTGTTAACATTTACTGTCATCTGTAATGTGGGTCTTGTTTTAAAGTTTCCTGGGTACCTGTCCATCTTTTTATATACTCAAGATAGATCACACTGCATTTCACCCCTCCCATTAATGCTTATGGGTGGGATTTTAATGTAAAGGAAGGTGAAAACTTGCCTCTTCTCTTGAGCTCTGCTGTACAGAGTGACATTTGTTTTTCTGAAAGAGCCTGGGAGGCCTGAGAGAAGTCTCCTTTCCAGGATGAGGTGGAGAGCTGCCAGCCCAGGCAGGGAAATGTCTGCCTCTGAACCACCTGCTCAGCCCTGGGAGGCTGGAGAGGAGATGAAAGTGGAGGAGTCCTGGCAGTTTGCAGCCTTCTGCATCTCGACAGTGAGAGCTTCTCCTCCCTCACACTGCTTTCCCACACATGCTGGTACATTCAACACTAGGTCCTAAGTCCTGACTGCAAGATAAGAGTTCAGGTTTTATTTAAGTGTCCCACGTTGTCCTGGCCTGCACTGTGGCCTCTTCATGCCTTTGTTATCCATTCAGACAACCAGTCTCCTCTTTCCTTACACAGGTTACTCTTGCTTATGTAGAGTCTCAAAGAGTGCTGAAATGTTTGATCATAAATCACAAGTGTAATTTTAAAACTGTCTTCAGTTTTTTCACGTCACTGGCCCTGCCAGATGCAGAGAACTGACTTGGGTGCTAGCACAGGTGGTCTCTCCCATCTGCATGTGATTTTTTTTTTTAAGGGTCTGTGTTTAGCAGTGGTGTGGAATGTATCATTTGCTTGCCTGTTTCTTTCACCCCTTCCATGGGCTGGCAGCAATTAACCTGCAGAGCAGCATGCTTTCCCTCTGTGGAAGTTAGCTTGGAAGATTGGTTCTTCTGCAGAGACTCCGGTGGGATGAGTCTCAGGAAACTGAATAGAGTAGTGGTGGTGAGAGGTGAAGGTCCCACCATGATTCTCAAGCATATCCCAGCACCTTCCAGAGTTTCCTGACTGCGTGCTGCTCCTCGTGCCACATTCATGATGCTGGAGACATGGGCATGAGCAGTCCTGATGTGTAAGTTTCTGAGATAATGGGCCTGCTCATTTTTCTTTGGAAAATAGTAATTTTGGTGGCCTGTATTGGGTGTGGAGAATGGGGTAGGTGGCAATTCTTTCATCCAGAGGGAAGCTCTTGGGTAGCTGGTTTGTTCTCTGGGTTTATTGTGTTACTGACTTACTTAGGTTGTTTGCTGTTTTGGGTAGTTATATCTACCTACCAGTTGTTTTACTTGGAATAAGCTGCCAACAAAGAAGTTTATTAAGAATATTAATTATTTGAGAGAGAAAGCAAGGACAGTGTAGTTGCACTCTCTTACTGCTAACAGCAGGTGATTGCACAGCTTTGTGTTTGACTATCTGACAGCTGAAGCAGGACCCAGGGAGCAGAGAACGGGTAGCAGCTTTGGAGAGAATGATACTGTCTTGTTTTCCTTTGTCCTTCCATATTTTCCCAAGCCCTTTGTGGCTGAGTGGTCTCTGGCAGAGGGGTTGTGTTGCCAGAGGTGCTTCAACTGGAAAATGTGAGGGCTGGGCCTGGTGCAGTGACCAGTCCGTGCCTGTTCAAGACCTTGTGCAAAGCTGAGGCTTGCACATTGCTGCTGGGACATGTTTCTGGCTGCTGTGGAGAGGCAATCCCTCTCTTCCAGACCTGCCTGCGCCTCGGACCTGCCCACAGCTGTCTGCTGTTCTTCCTCACAGGTTTCTCTTTGATTGCACATCTGTATTTTGAGCCCCCTACATTATGTCATTCATTACCCCTTTTCTTGTTTGTCTCTGCAGCAATAATTTTGTGCTCAGTCCCTTGGGACAGGCTGCCTTTCCCTTTAGATCTTGAAGAGCTAGCAGAGGATGGAAGAAGACATTCTGCTCCTTTTTGGCTTTTTTCCCCTTTTTCCCCCTAATAGAAGACATTCATTATCTCCAAGTCATCTCTTCAAAGCAGGGACAGTATTTGCAACTTTTTTTCTCTTTGGCATCCCTTTCTTTGTTTTCATCTGTGAGGTGCAATGTGTGAGTTTGCAGGTATACAACCAGCAAGCCAGCAACAAGCACAATTGCTTAGATTTGTAGCTCACTTGTTGATTTAAAAAGCATCAAGTAAATTAAAAGGAAGCATTGTATAGGCTTCATAACAGAGCATCAGCTTGCCAGCCTCAGTTCCCTAATCCCTTTGAGGCTGGACAGGGCACAGGGTACATCAGCATTTTGGTCCTTGAGTGAAAACAAAAGGTGGCGTTTCACACCACCGAAGAGGCTCCTTCAGTCCCTCCACAGGGTGTGTTTTGTGATGTTGATGGAGGAGCCTGGACAGTCACTGGGATGAGCCAACGAGGTTTCCTTTGTCAATGCTCAAAAATCACTGAGTAGGATTCCTGATGTGTGGGTGTGGATGACTGCTGGTAAAAGACTGGGATGAGTGTTGTTCTCCTAGAGGACTGCAGACCATTTCTGCCTGCAGGGCATCTCTGCTGAAGGAAAATATAATCAAACACAGCAGCATTTGTGGTCATATGGCTCCTCTGGATAGGGCTTTGGAGGAAAGGGTGCCCGGTCTGAGTCCAAAGAGATTTGCCGAGTTGAAACTGACTTCTGATGCCTTTAAATGCAGAGACTCCCAGTGGGAAGGTAAATGGTGAATGCTCAATAATGAATAGTTGTAAAACTTCTGTCATGGCTGGCCTCAATACAGTGGTGTTGTGCAAAAATCTGTCTCTTGACTTGTTTAGTTGGCTTGGTGTCTGTCCTGGGAGAGAAACAAAGTGATGGGAGAAAACAGAGGACACAGAGAGAGCTCCTTCAGTTACTCTCTTGGAAGGGTGTCAGAGGCTCCCTTGTGGTGAATGTGTTGGAAACCCACTTCCGCTTGATGCCTGAACTCTTGTTGAAACTGAGGTGGTGAGATGGGAAGTACCGATGGGGCCAAGCCCCTTGAGTTTCTCACCTCTGCTGAGTTTCTGGAGGCTTCACAGTCAGGTCTTCCAAACCACCTCTCTGTGCCAGAGAATAGGGACCGTGCAGAAGATCAAATTGTTTTTTGCAGGACACAGCTGGATCTCTGGGTAACACCTGTAGCCTTGATACTCAGACCTACTTTAAGTCTTAGCCCTGTGAAAGCTTCTGCCAAGCATCTTGGTCCTTGTTTGTGCAGGCAAGGTCTCCATACTGCCACCCAGCACGTACAGGCAGGGGAGGTGGTGCCTTCTGCCCTCACCCACACCTCCATCTCCCTGCTGAGAGACAAAGGTAGGATGTTGGTGTCCACCGGGGCTGGGTGCTTGCTCTCCCCACTTCCTGCACAAGGCTGGCAGATGGCTCCTGTTTGCTGGAGCTGTGTGGCTCTGGCTACTGGGCTGGGAGCAGCTGCTGCTGCCAGGCGGAAACACTCAGCAAGGCTTTCCTAGACAGCTTTGAATGGGAGCCAGGAGCCCTCTCGCTACAGGAGAAAATCCACGAGGTCAGGAAATACAGCAGCGGCAGCTCCCGCTCCACGCTGGGGCTGTTGGCTTGGCATGTGGATCCCAGCCCTCCTCTTCCCAGATAGTGCTCCTGGAACTGCTCTCGTCCTTGCTGTCTCTCTCAACTGTTGCTTGACAGCCTTGTGTGGCTTTTGGGGGGTGTAGTAGTGGAGTGCTGCAGAGGTAATAAATTTGGATAGGGAAACACTAGATGGTGACCTGGATCAGACTTTCAGATCTTGAAGAGCTTGCAGAAGATGGAAGAAGCACTGTTCCTGCTCTGTGTGGGACTGGGAGGCTGTGCTTTTGTGTTTCCCTGTTATTTTGTGGTCAGCTGTGTGTGGGCTCTGTGTTGGCTGCTGAGCAATAGAAACTGGAAATCCTCGCATCAGGAGAAGCTTTCACAACCACCAACTGTCTGTAAGCCTCCATCCGGTGTGTCACCAGGATTAAAACTGGGGTGTCTGTTACCATCTCTCTGACAGGAACCCCACTCTCCCTTCCCTGTGTCTGTTTCATAGGAAGCCAGAAACACTGCCTTTGGGACGGCTGTTGCTTGAACCAGACCCGGTGGTGGTGGTAGTGGTGTTCCTGTGGCATTGAGGAACAGCCACCCTTGTGTTGAAACTATGGGTGCATCAAAGAGCAGCCTTGCTCTTCCCATGTTCAGGAGCAAAAAGTGTGATGGGGGAGTTATGAGATGGCGTTGGTAAGGTCAGCTTAGGGATAGGACCAGCTGCCCAACTCTGTGGCAAAGTTTGGCCATATGGAAATCCCTGCTTTCCCTGCAGCCGTTGGCCAGGCTGCTTCTTCTGTGGGATTTGCCTGTGCTCTCGTGTGCAGTTGGGTCTGCACACTGCCCATGAGGAGCTTGCGTTGGGGAAAGGAAGCGAGCTCGGCTGAGCATTGATTTTAGCACACATTAATTCGGGCAGCTCTCATGCCCAGAGCTGTCCATCGTTCCCCATGCTCTTGCTCTGCATTGGGACATGTTTTGCAAGCAATGGTATGGAGCAGTCAGGCAGGCTGCACCTGCCCTTCTTTGCAAGCTGCAGAATCTCTCCTGCCACTGCAGGGGTGAGCAGTGGAGAGTTAGCTGAGGTGACAGCACCTTTGAGGGCTGGTGTCAGTGAGCAAACACCAACACTGCAAAGCTCTTGTATGTAAATTGTCCATGTGCTGGCCACGAGCGGTGAGTAGCAAAAGGTCCTTTGCCCCCCTCATTCTCTCTGCCTCTTGGGTGGGTGGGGAGCAGGAAGACGTGAGTCTGTGTTTCTGTGGAGGAGCCAGATCTCAAAGCTCTGAGCTAAGGTGGTGTGCAGGGCTTGCTAGTGTGTGGCTGCCCCTCTGCTGTGCAGTGGAGCTCAGCTGGGGTCTGGAGCAGGGGAAGACACTCAGGCTGACATGGGTGACTACCTTGTCCTCCACCTCCTGCTGCACTGTGGACCATAAAGCTGCTATGGCTGTGCGGAATGGGGTCTTCCAAGGAACAGGCAGTGCCTTCCACTGGGGTGGTCTTGAGGGAGAACCCCTTCCTTGAGAACTCGTGTCTTCTCCTCCCCATATTGAGTCAAAGCTTTTCTCACTGCCTTAGCAAGTCCTATAGGCCTGGGCAGTTGCGCCATTCTCCTTGAGCATCTTCATGGCAACTGCTTCATCGTCAGCATCAGATGCAGAGCAGGGTCCATCGGAGCAACTTGCAGGCCTTTATTTACACCCTCCATGTGTTCTGCTAGGGGTTGCAGATCTCCCTGCTCTGTAATGAAAGCTAGGGAGCTGGTTGCAGTGTTTCTTCAGACCCTCAGGACCCCTCTGTGTCGAGTTGTGAAGCTGTTTGCTGCAGGGGCGATCCCTTCCTGGACAGCTGTGCTGGTGGAGATGGTCAGTCAGCATTTGCTTCTCAGTCCCCTTTTCATCCTAACTGTTTCTTCCCAGAGAGATCAGAAGCCTGGGGTGAGGATCTCTCTTGTCCCTGAGAAGCAGTGCATGTGAGAACATCATGTATGTGAGGGCGTACATTAATGGAGCAGAGCAACGTGTGTGCACAGTCAATTAGTGAGATCACTTAGATTCTCTCCTGTAGCCTTGCTTTCAATCTGCATCTCTTCCTGGGCTGCCAGAACAAAGGCATGTTGGACTTTCAGGGGAAGCAGTGTCACTTTTGGGTAGGCACCTAGGCTATGACATTATTTGCACTTCATGTCCCCCCACCATCACCACTTTTGCATCACCACTTTAACTGCTTCTCCAGCAGTGAAGGACAGCACAGCAAACCACAGGTCCTGCTTGACGTCATATTTGTTACCTGGTTGCTCTTTTGCACCCCTTCCTTTGCCCTTCCTTAGGATTCTGGATGCTGAGAAGAGCATGAGCTTTGTTTGCCTTTCTGCCACCAAGACAGTAGCTTAGAAAGCGGCTTGTGTTCAGCAAGAGGTGGTTGTGTCTGATTGCTGCCTGCTCGAGTGGGAGATGGAACTGTCTGGGTGGTTTAGGGTTGCAGTCAGGTGGGGATTGAAGGCAGAAAGTTCTGGCCTCCTTGCCATTAAATCTTTGCTGTGTTAGCAAATGCATCAGCTGGGTCTGGGTCTAGAGCAGCCTTTGCTGGCACAGTTCGTACCAGCTTCCAGAGTTTGGGAGCAGGGCTGGCAAGCCTGGGGAGGAGGGTGGAGTGATTTAACTGTCTGGGGTGGGGGTGTGGAGGAGGGGTTTCTAATCCCTGTGAACACTGAAGGGCGTCTGACAAGGGGAACTGTGAGCTTGCCTTCCTGCTACCTGCTGCATTTTGGGTGGCTCCCCAAAAGAGCTTGCGGATGGTGGCTGAGAACGAGTATCTGACCCTGGGGTGACTTTCAGTGGGCAGGGCCTGCAGTCCGATGAGGGTGGATTTCTATTTAAACCTTTGGGGTTTTGTAATCTTCCTGAGTTAGTTCCTCTTTCTCAGCAGACTTGGAGCAGAAATCTAAGGGAGGAGCTGGGGGGATGTGAATCTTCTGCCGAAGGGCCATGGGAGGTACACAGTACTGCGGAAGTGTGGTTTGCTCATCCTGACCCTAATCATCATTCTCAGTCAGCACCTTTCGTGACAGCATCTCTTTCTCCCCTGGTGGGTGTGCCAGATTCAGCTCAGGGAGCAGGGATGCCCCTTCTGCAGTCCCCCCTCTCATGATGGCAGTGCCGTTAGCTGGAGGACAGGCAGAGGGTGTGGATGTGCCACTGTCTCAACCCTGCCACGTGGATTAAGGTTTAATGCAGCCTTGAGGGTGAAGACATGGAGGTCGCAGCATATTTGGGCAGTGCTGGACCTTTTTCCCTGCTCTCGTGGGAATTGACATCCCAGCCTCGTTGGCAGAGGGTTTCAAATCTGTCTTAAAGATTTTGGATTGTCAGCTTGAGATAAGGTAAACTGGGGACAGTGCTGAGCACTTCTGCAAAACCAGACCTCTTAAACTGGTTACTTTACGGGTTGATGTACACAGCCTGTACCTCTTTTCTCATCAGTAACACTCTCCTACCTCTTGAAGTTTGCTCAAGGAATCTGTGAAGTTGGCATCCAGACGGTCAGGCTGAAGGATTGCAACAGACCATGGGATAAACAGAGTTCTTGTATTTGGTTTGATGGATTATTTTGCCCATTTTAAAGTAACCTCTCTTAGCATAGTGACCATGTTTGTCCTTGCAGGTGGTGGTGCTCCTGGAAGTCCTGAGCTGGGGTCAGCTGGAAGATGACCGAATACAAGCTGGTGGTGGTGGGAGCAGGTGGTGTTGGGAAGAGTGCTTTGACGATACAGCTCATTCAGAACCATTTCGTTGATGAGTATGACCCCACGATAGAGGTAAGTGGCTCTGGGCATGGGGTCTGTCTCTCTGTCTGCGTGTTCTCCTCTTGCTTTTCTCCACTTTGTCTCCAACCCAGAGCGTGCTCAGTTTGGTCTCAAGTCTGAATTTGAGCAGGGATGTTCCTCTGCTTTGCAGAGCTATTCTGAGTCACTCTGTGTGTGTTCAGAGGTCGTGGTGACCGACTTAGATCTCCTGCAGAAGGATAGTGGTGTCTGCTGAAGAGAGGTGTCATGGGAGGCAGCAGAGACAGGCAGAGCTGGGCAGGGCCTGAGAGGCAGCACAGAAGTCCTCCTTTCTGATGAGATGACAACATAGGGAGGGATTAAAGGTTTAGAATTGAAGACCCATTTTGTGCCTATGCTTCCATTTCTCCTCCCGTGAAATCAGAGTAAATGTATTTACTTTTTCTGCAGGATATTTTGAGCTTTACTGATGAAATGGGTTTTATCAGAGCTTGGTTGTGTTATGTATGCCTTGCAGTTTGAGCAAGACGTGCTGAGCAGCTGAACTGTTGTGGCTCCCAGAGTGCTGCCTCTGCTTCTTCACAAGGAGTTAAAGGGTGATGTGTGTGTCTCAGTCGGTGTGCATGGCAGCACTGACCTGTCTAGCTCAATATCCTGCCTGAAGAAGCAGGCAGGGACCCTGTGGTCCTCACAGGCTGTATGGGGGTGGAGGGGAATCCAGTCTTCAGTATCCATTGTGCTATTATTATTTTCTTTAATTTTTCAAAAACATGTTCCATTCTCTGTCTGCTTTCACTGTAGTTAGCGACGTGCTAATTAGCCTCTGCATGACTTACACCTTTGTTGGGTGAGATGTGGGCAGCAGCCACTACTCTGCAAGAGGAGTAAAGTCTACCCTGGGAAGGCAAATTGCAGCTCTGTCATGCCTCTTGGACAATAACCTCTCTGTCTGCAGTCCTACAGGATTCTCTACCAGATGCGTATAAATGCAGCTGTGGTTGCTGCAGTTATTATTATCATAATGGCTAAAGGCCCCAGCTGGGATGAGAAATCTATTCTGGTAGGTGTTGTATGTGTAGTCCCCACCTTGAAGAGCTTACAACTTACATAAACAAGCAAGACAAGGCTTGGTAGAAAGGCAGAAATAGTCTTACAATCCTACAGACGGGAAAGAGAGAAAGCACTTACAAAGCACGTGCTATTGCGTCATTTGGCCAAGGTCACCTAGAAAGTCTATGGCAGAGACTGGAATTTAATTTAGGGCTCCTGAGTCTCCTTGCTTATGGATACAGTTGCCTTCTTGCCCAGCTGCTCTCCCCTCATGTGGCTGTCCCCAGTAGCATTGTATACTTTTCTCGGAAACCCATTCCAGGTTGTTTTTGGCCAAAGAGCTGCTCATGGAGAGCAACCTCCCTGGGGAGACATCTGCATGGGTGCATCCTCTCCTGGACCTTAGGTGGGCAGAGGCAACTCTCACCCAGTGATGTGTTGGGTTTTGGCATCCTGTGGTTTTTGTCTCCAAGCTGCCTGCTCCCTGTACGTACCCTGCAGGGAATTTTCTCCATGTAAACAGGCAGCAGGGAATGTAAACCTTGCATGGCATTTCCCAGCACACCCTCCTCACCCTACCCACTTCTGCAGTGCCCTGGGAGACGCCTGCTCTCTCCTCCACTGTTCACTCCAGCCCCATTCTGTTTGTCTCCTCTTCCAAAAGCTGCCACAAGCTGCTCTTCAGCCCTCTCACCCCTGGTACTTTTCCACCTGCAGGTCCCACCAGCCCTGATGCCTTTGCAGCTCCCTTGGTTGTACCCTGCTTCCCCTGCTACCCTGGCCAACTACTGATTCATTTCAGGGTGATTCCTTTTAATTATGCTTCATTTTATGGGGATTTAAGACACAGAGAGCTACCTGCCAGCCATCCAAATGTGACCAACAAACCACCTTCCTGTGACTAAGCTGCTTTGGATCATGCCCAGGAGCTGACTATGACTGTTCAGCCAGCTAACAAGCAGCAAAGCAGTGCTGAAACGAGCAGGATAAAAGGGGGGGAAAAAGAGGATACGTGCATGGAGCAAAGGCGTTGCCTGTCACCCACATGGACTGAGCACAGAGTGTGCTGCAAAGGGGGGTGCAAGCAGATTGGGGTGCACTGAGAAGATGCTCCCCACAGCAGGAGGGGTGGAGGTTTGTCCCCTGTCTGGGGCAGGGACCCTGACTGGGTGTCTGCTCCCCTTCTGCCCTCCTGGTTCACCAGTGCAAACGTTTGGCTGTGTAACTCAATGCTGTCCACCCCACTACAGCACACTCCCACAGGCCAGCTCTTGGGCTGCCAGGGAGCTTTAGGACCTTTGTTTTGGGAACAGGGGGGCCAAGGCAGCAAGGAAATGTATGCCACTGGCATTGTCCCATGGTGAGTAAGCAGGGATGGAATAAAGAGTTTCACTGTGTTGAGCAATTCTTCGGTTCATCTTCCAGCTCTTAGAAGCTAGCTAGTAATGGGCTTCCCAAACCTCTGGTCATATCCTGACTGTGGTGTTTAGCAAATGGGCCTCTTGGCCTGGTCCCCCAGCACAGCTGGGATGCTCCCAGCATCCGCCTGGGATCTTCAGTCTGTACCCCAAACAGATGTTGTTTCTGCTGCCTGGCACTTCACAGCTGGGTCTGGCTGCTTTCCCCTCTGCCGAAGGTGGGGTGGGACATGGGGGGCTGCAGAGGAGCACTGAGGCTGCAGGGTGCTGGTGTGGGCTGGTGGCAGCTAGCCCTGCAGTGGCAGTCACATCACCTGGTAGTGTGGCAGGGACAACTGAGCTGCCATTCTGAGCTTCCGGCAGAGGGGGAGGTCGGATGAAGCTGTACAGAAAACATTTATGGGGAGAGCTTGTCCCATTCCTTTTTGCAAAGCATCCTCTGCAAGATTGTTTTATGTCTCTGTCTTGTCAGCCAGCTGGCTGGAGCTGGTCTTATGGGCAGTCTGTGATGACCTGAGCTGAAGTGTGGGATCTCTTCTCCGTCAGCACGGTGGATGCTGGTGAGACCTCCTGGAACGGGGGATTTGGCAGTTAACTGTGAACATGTGTGCCAAGAGGCTGGTCCTTTGTCCCGAGCCAAGGTGCAGAGGTGGGAGGATGCTTTGTGGGGCAGAGGAGGCACTCAGGTCTCCTTGCACGAAGGAGGCTCCAGATACATTATTGATTAGAAATGGGAGCACATTCCTGCAGGGCAGCCTGCCAGTTGCCTTCAGAGCAGTTGGCTGGAAGCCAGCCTTTCACTCCACGCTTATTCTCGATGGGTCAGCAGTCCACTTTTTGGGAAGGCACAGCTGAGAAGGTCGTGGCAGAGCAGATCTCATCTCTGATTTCACAGCCCTCTCTGCAAGGTGAGGAAAGACTTTAATTAGCCCCAGCAAATGATGTTGTTGTAATGAACCAAAGGATAAAGGCTGTGTTGGCCCCATTCCCTTTCTGTGCTGCTGCCGGTCCTGCTGGTGACCTTTGCTGTGTCGGCTGTTTGTCTGCAGACCTGCAGAGCTCATCTGATAACATTGTTGTGGTCGTTGGAAGAGCAGCCGACATTTGAATTAATTTTAAACTGCAGCTGTAGCCTCTGCGAGTGGCTGCAAAGCACTGTGTGGTCGTACTGCTGACTTGTACCTTTTTCATATCTTTCATTCTGGCTTCCTTCTCTTACTGAGAGTCGAGGATGCTGCACTGTCCACAGGGGATAGCTGTTGGCGAGGGATGAGGCATGTCCTCCATGCAGGGGCTGCCCCACAGCATCCCTGCTGATGAGACAGCACAGGGAGAAGCATAGTGGGGGGGAGCAGTGCTTTGAGGAGCCTCCCGTGAAAATGAAACCTTTTGAGGGATGCTCTGGGTGATTTCCAGACCTTCTCACATCTATGATAAGTTGTGATTGCCTTTGCTGCAGGGAAAACCCCCAGCTTCAAAGGACCTGCCTGGATAGTTCTTACATCTCCGGGAGCCCTCTGGGCACAGACTGGTTGTGGGAAACACCCTGTTCACAGTGTGATTTTATTTTATTTTTTTCTCATGTTTAAAGAAGAGGTTTACCATCAAACTCAGTTTGAAACCTTACTGGTGGCAATATTGCCTCTGGTGCCTGATTTGAGATGCATTGGAGGCACTGGATTTCCAGGTTATCTTAAACACCTTCCAGCCCTGCAGATCACAGATAGTGCCTGGAAGCCGTGGCTGTCCAGAGCTCTTTTCCTGAGTGTCCTTCTTTCAGCAGAAGGAATTAGAGCTGGACAATGCTTAAGAAATAGTTGTTGAGGGCTATGCAGTGTGGTGGGGAGAGCAAGCCAGGAGCTGTCTTCTCTGTGGTTCTGACAGACAAGGAGAAACCTGCTTAGCTGCTCCCTTTTTCCTTTGGTTTTTTTTTATTATTTTTCCTTTCCCTCCCATTTTTGAAGCAGATTTGAGTTGTCTCTTTAATGGAAGATGAACACAGGCAGAGCATGACCTGGCATGTTCCCAGGGATGCACTCGCTGCATCCCTTTGTTTAGCCAGAGCCAAACCCTCTTAATGTATCCTCCTCCCTTTCCCTCTCCTGGCCTGCAGGATTCCTACAGAAAGCAAGTAGTCATCGATGGAGAGACCTGTTTGTTAGACATCTTGGACACTGCAGGGCAGGAGGAGTACAGTGCCATGAGAGACCAGTACATGAGAACAGGGGAAGGATTCCTGTGTGTCTTCGCCATCAACAACACCAAGTCCTTTGAAGATATCCACCAGTACAGGTCAGTATCCTGGGAAGGGCCTTTTCCCTCTTGCCCTGTGCAAAGGGGAGGCCTTGCTGCTGCACTCTCCTGCCCACCCTTTTAGATCAGGCCTCATGGTGGAAGCACAGACTGCCAGCAAAGACAATTAGCTCAAGTGGCCATTCCCCAGGGAAGAGACAGAGCAGACTGCTAATGTCAGTGACTCCAATAAAACCCTTCCGAAGGGATTGCTTGTGGCCTTTGGGGACCTGGTAATGTAATGTTTAAGTGTTTATGGTGACTAAAGAGAGAGCTGATCCTGTATGACCCCCTCCCTTCCCTCCCTAATTAGTGGAATTGCTTTGTTAGCGCAATCGATCTCAGCGACTTCTGCTGGCCCCAGAGCTGGGAGAGGAGGCTGGGAAAGACAGGGAGAGCTGCTTGCCCGGCTGTCCACAGTCACAACCAGGCTGTGGTCTGCCAGCTGTACACACGTGGGGAGAGACAGTCCTGTCCCACTGGAGCTTGGTTTCAACCAGGGCCAAGATGGAGCAGAAGGGGAGTCAGGGCTCCAGCGAGGTGATTTGCCCAAGATGATGTATGGGGAAGCGGTGACAAAGCAGGGACCCTGTTCCAGCACCCATCCCATTTCTCCTCTCCGTTGACATCACCCCTGCAGAGCTGGAGAGTCAAGGAGATGGTACAAACACAGCAGGAACCTTCCCTGTTTACCCCAGTGCTACCTTAGGGAGGGATCGCTCTGCTCGTGCCTTTTTCTGAGGCTTGGCTGTGATGGGAGGTACTTGCAGAGGATGCAGGAGATGGCTCTGCCTGTCCCTGCTCTGTCCACTGCCCACAAGGGACTGTGTATCCCAGTCCCTCATCATAAACCAGGGTCCCAGTAATCCTGTTGTTCCGTGGACAGGCACATCCCTTCCTTGCTCCATAGTCAGAGGTGCTGCTCGGAGCTGCTGAGAGGTTTCAGTCTCATCCAAAAGGCTGTTCAGTGTAACAGCTGCACAGGTACACTAATTTGGCTTCTTTTAGCTGATCCAAAGGACAAAGGATGGGATTTTCCTAAAGCACCTGAGGGATTGAGCAGCATTCATCCTTGTGCTGGGGCTGGTGCCTGTGAAGTTGCTTGTAGGATGGCTCGATTTCAAGTGATCATGATCGTGATGTAAATCACTGGCTTTCATCTCCTTTAGCCTGTGCTCTTTGTGTTTGCACTTTTAAAAGAATATTCCCCAGAGAAATGCCGTCTCTCCCTGGTTAGGAATCATTTGGAGGTATCTCTTTTCGGCTAAGTGTAGCCTGTGCACTAAATTTAGTACTTGCATTAGCTGATCAGGATGTTACACCGAACATTTAAATGGCTTTATGGCCTATCATGCCATATAGTCAAGACTGCATTTCTATGTTCTACTACATTAGAAAAAGATGATTGATTCTTTTGTGTGTGATACATGTCCAGCTGCCTTTGGATGGAGATTTGCATTCAATTAAAATGTAGAAATTGGCATTTAAAATCTTTTAGTAGTTAAATTAAAACCATGTTAAATGTTCTGGATTCATGAGCAAAAAAAAAAGCTGTTTTGCATCTGAAGCTAAATGATTTATTAAGCAAAGGAAGTTATTATCTATCAGAAGGGAATTGAATGGATTGTTTGTGGTCATAATGGCCTTCAAGATTTTTAGAAGTGGTAGATCTCATCCTCGCCCACCTAGTTTTAGATCCAATGTTGGAATGAAAAAGTGAGCATTACAGCTTTTTTAGTTCCCAGTTGGTTTCTCAACTTTGAGTGACCTGAACTAAACTGAAAGGGAGCAAATACTGCCTGTGCATCTGCAGAAAAGGTTACAGCTGCCAAAAGCTGCTTTATCAGCTCAGCAAATTCTGATTGCAGGTGAATTTTTTCCCCCATTTGGGGGGGATTACTGGATCTAAAATGTTGGAAATAGCACAGCTAACTGCTTGAGAATTCATTTTATTTAACTTAAACTATCTTAAGCTCATGTCTTAATACAGATTGTCGTAATTCACGTTGTTTTGTAAATAGCTGCCTTTAAAGAGCAGAAGTATGTTAAGGTCTCATTTCCAGAAGTGCCCTAACTGTGTTGGGGACAGAAGTGAGTTTACTCACTTATGCACTGTAGTCATTTACATTTTCCTGAAAGCTCAATGCAAGGCACTCAACAGGAGCAAGGGGTAGCTGTCAAAACTGGTGGGGAGTGTTCTGGAGCTGCCCCTTCACTTTTTCACACCTCCTTCTCTTGCAGGGAGCAGATCAAGAGGGTGAAAGACTCAGATGACGTTCCCATGGTGCTGGTGGGGAATAAATGTGACCTCCCTGCCCGGACAGTGGAGACCCGGCAAGCGCAGGACCTGGCCCGGAGCTACGGGATCCCCTACATAGAAACGTCTGCCAAAACCAGACAGGTAGGAGGAGACTTTTAAACAAAATGCTCTTTTTTCTTTACTTTCCTCCATTGCTGCCCTGAAGGGGCAGGAATGGGCAGGCACCACCTTGCAGACAGGTGGATGTTAGGGCTGGGCTTAGTTGCTTCCTCAAGGCTAAATGCTCCCTCATGATGTTCCCTCCCCAGTCCAGGCCTGAGCCTCCCATCACAAGAAGAGCATCATCATGCTGTGGCAGCAGTGAAGAGAAGACGCCTTCTCAGGGCATTCTCCAAGGCTCAGGTCACTTGGCTAACCTCACCCATAGTCTGCTTTGGCAGACCTACAGGCAGAATATACCAGTGCTGGAAGGACCGTGTGGGGCTCCCAGAGCACAGAGGTGGAAATGGAACAACTGACACCTTCAGTGGTCTAGTGGTGGCTTTCTTTTGGGTGATAGACCTCATTCAGACTGCTGAGAGCTGATGAATCTCAGGGACTTCAGAGCTCCTTGTCCTTGTGATTGCTCATTCAATCTTGCTCTCTGTTTGAAGGCCACACTCAGGTCCTTGTTAGTCTTCCCAGCTTGGTTCTGTACCTTTAACTCTGCAATCTGCACTGCTGGACAGTGCTAGGGACACCTTGCTGGGGAGTAGAGCCCTCTCCTCTCTCCACTGTCCCTCCTCAGAGTGGGCAGCTGCTTCAAGCCGTGCTTTTTCCCCAGGGCGTTGAGGATGCCTTCTACACCTTGGTGCGGGAGATCCGGCAGCATAAGCTGCGCAAGCTGAATCCCCCGGATGAGAGCGGCCCCGGCTGCATGAACTGTAAATGTGTGGTATCGTGACTATGGTAAGTGCTGGAAGCAGGACATGGGGTGCAGTGGGGGAACGTTGGAAGCAGGGCAGGAGGTGACTGCAGGTGCACTTGCCTGCAAACAAATGCAGCAGGATCGATTTCAGCAGCAGGTATTTTTTTAATGAAACACCTTTCAGACTGAAATAGCATTTTCCTATCAAAACATAGGTAAGTCAAATTCCCACTTTCCTGAGGAAGTGTGTGGCAGGAAAGGGTTGTTTATTTTTTCCCCCTCATTTTGTACAACAAAATTTTATCCAACTGAATTTTTTTAAAAAGCATTTTGTGTTGTGCTTTCCCCAGAAAAGCTTCTTCCCATGCTGCTGCTCTGAAAGAGGAGTTAAGCTGGTGTTGAAGGTGTACAGATCACAACATGCTCACCAGACTGGCTCTAGAAGGGTTCAGATGAAGAGCTGGCTGGGTGCATTGCCTCCTAATGCACTCACATAAATTGCCTCAGCCTAAAGCTTTAGAGCAGACCTGTCTTGCTGTGAAAGTCCTGTGTTCCTCAGAAGAGTTTTCCCATTAGATATATCCCCTGGGATATTTGGAACTGATGCAATGTTGAGAATTAGCCATAAGGGGGCTGTTTGCTTTTATAAATTGTGTGTGCTGGAGCCAGAAACAGTGTTTTTCAGATTGTTTATGTTCACTTGCATGTTTTTCTTCTTTTTCTTTCCTCAATTTTTTTTTTTTTTTAATTATGGTTTATTTAAAACACTGCTGGATAGCAATCAGGGAGAGTTCCTATTGTTGTCCCTGCCATGTGCTGGCTGGCCTTAAGTGAAAGGCCTGGGAATATCTGTCTGTGTAACCAACTCCTTCCATGGCAGAAATTTAGAGAGGGGCAATTGGGGATGAGTGCACCAGGGAGATCTGTATCTATGGACATCTGGGACTGGGATATGGGACAAAAGCATGCATGAACATTGCCCTTAATGGCTTTTGGGGAGTCTCCCAAGCACCTGGACTGGCCCTTCATCCCTTTAAACAACTGCTGGAGTCCTAAAGAGAAGTGCACTGTATCCAGAGTTGGTGTTAAGAGGGTTTCAGGAAGGTGGAGATGGGTGGCAGGTTTCCTCTGAGGCTTTTTGAGCTAGAAGCTGTGAGCACAGCAGAGCTCTTCCTCCTGCCCCCCACTCCCAAAGAAAAAAAAAGCAACTAAACAGTGCTGGCAACATTTGCTTCCTATGAGCACAAACCCACCCCAGAACCCCACCCCTCCGCTCCCAGCTGAGGCGCGTGAGGTCGGCTGGGGGCCGAGCCGAATGCTGTGCCCAGCACACTTATCACTGCTAAGGGAGATTTTCCAGATGTTTGTGTCCTCCAGATGTTCAGGAGCATTTCCTCCGGATGGGGATATGAGCTCAAGGCTTGTTTCCTGCTCTGGCTCACAGCTGACGGCATGGGCTTGGCAGGCGCTGCTGCTCCCTTACACCGACTGCCAGGAGCCCAATCCCTGTCACAGCCCAGTGGCAGTACCAGCTTGGGCAAGAAGGGCTGGGAAAGGGTCACTTGGAAACACTTCTCTCTGTTAAGAGAACATGCCCTGAGTTGCCCATGTCTTTTTCTGGTCAGGCAGAAATTGGAAACCAGAAATCTCAGCTTAATCTAGCTGCAGTGACCAAGAGCAGAGAGGGAAGAACATCAAGGCACAAAAGGAGAAGTGAGGCAAAGACATGCTGGGATTTGGGGAGGAGAAACGGGGGTGTGTGGCCAACAAAACTTGGCTGCATTGCCTTGGACTCATTTTGTGGAAACATCTTGCCAAACAGTGCCCCTTCCCACAAGGAGGTTCAGAAAGAGGCAGAAGGTCTGGTGAAGTGCCTGAGGCTCACCCATCACTCCACCGATTCCAAGGCTTGTTCTCTTCAAGATGTGCCGATGCTTTGCTGAACCAGGCCTGTGTAGCTTTTTGCTTTTGCTCTGTGGGCACTAACAGGGTCATCCCAAAACGTGAGGGGTGAGTACTGGGAACAGCCCCACTGGCTCTGACGAGGAGTGGGTGCTCATGAGTGTCCTCTTCTGTTTCAGCTGACTGGACTGTGTCTTGGCGAGGTTCCCACTGTGCAGTGCGCGTGGAAAGAGGTGAAGCGAAGGAAGAAGCAAACGGATTCAGAGGAGGAGTATGGGGGGGGAGAGGAGGAGGAGGAAGAGGACAGAGGGAACATGAGCCCCTCCAAGGACTATCTCGCACTTCACCCAAGCCTGCGGCAAACAACTCTTTTCTTTTTTTTTTTTTTTTATCCCCATCCCCTCATCCTTTGGCCTCCTCCCACCCCAGCAACTGTACAAAGCCACAGATTGAATCACAGTAAATTATTATTTGATCGTCTCAACAAATCACCTTGATGGCTGTGTCCTCCTTCCAGAGGCTGCTGCTACTGCTGCTCCGGAAGGATCGCTGGTGGGATGGCAGGGAGGAAATGGTGCTGAGATTTGCTCTCCACAGACCAAGGTCATGCTGTAGATCATGGATGTGATTGGGGTGGGAGAGACAAGCTCTCAGGGCAAGACAGCTTGTCTCTGTCTCCAGCAAGTCTTTGTCATGTCCTCCCCAGCCCACCTGAAACTCTGCTGGCCCCAAGTTTTGGGGGGGTGGAAGAGTGTAACCAGTCCAAGCCCGTCCTTGGCACCCCTTGAGTGCTTTTTTGGGATTTATGGCCTCAGATGCAATGCCCAGAAGGGAAGAAGCATCAAGGGAGGAGATTCGAGATCTGGGTTCACCTGAGCTGGTACCAGTTTGTTGCTTCCCTGATTCCTTTCCTGTCAGCTCTTTCTGGGACAAGATCTCCATCGTGTGTTGTGCTCTAGAGGTAGAATTAGGACTTTTTGGTCCCCTCCAGCACTAGCTATGCTAACACCTGTATAGCACATACACCTTGGGCTGCTCCAGTATGTACAGGTAAGGAAATCCTTCTCAGCCCTGTGCACGGCTTCATTACTGGGGAGCACGTTGAGAAGGGCTCTCTTGCACTGCAGAAGCTGTCTGGCTGCTCAGCAACTTAAGACTGAAGGATTCAGGCTTCCAGTCCCTGGGTTTAGAGTGGATAAGAGTGTTCTCGATAAGGACTGATCTGTTGGGAACCCTGTCTCTGCTCAGCTCTGCTCCTTTGGGGTTTTTGCCTGAGGTCTGTCCCATGTGCCTTTCACTTGCAGCCCCAAGACAAGGCGTTGCACTCAGTGCAGCAGGTGACTTGGTACTTGCTGTCTTTCCCTCTTCCAAGCTATTGCACAGGCTAATTTAGCTGGCATCCAGAATTAGGAGCATCAAAGGGGGAAGGCGATCCAGCTGAGTGTGGCAGGGAGCTGTTCTGCATGGGCTAGCCCAGGCCTGAAGATGTGCTGGGTTTGGCAGCTAAGGCTGGTCTGGGTTGGGAGGGGCAAGGGTGGCGCGTGAGTCACATGCCTCACATGGCAAAACCAGTACAGAAACCCCCAGCACAAAGCCACAGCCCACCCAGGGCTTCCCAGCATCCATGCGAGCAGCCTCCCATCCCACTCCCCATCCAACGTCATGCCAGGCAGCAGCAGCAGAATTCAACTCCCATACTCCTTGGGGGTGCTGCCTTTGCTTTTGGCCTGGGCAAGAGAGGACTTGTGCTAATGGCTTGCTTTTTGTAAATGCTTGCTCTGAACTGCTGTGGGGCACAGCCCCCACCCTGACTGCAGCTGCCTGGCACCCTGTTCCTGCAGGAGAAGGGCTGATACCAGCTGGAGTGGGAGAAGTTGCCCAAGGGGAGAGTGCCCTGCCTTTAGCTGGGTATGCTGTTTGCAGCAGCATCTGTCCCTGTGCTGGAGGATTGCTGAAGATGCTGAGCCTGGTGTTAAGGGGTGGGACTGGACCAGAGACTCCCAGAAAACCTCCCACTCTGAGCTGTTTCAAGTGTAAAGCCTGGAAATACGGGGTTTGTTCCTAAAGTTGGCAGCTTGTGCACAAATGGCCACAGGACAGAGGGAAGGGGTACTTTGTCCTTCTAGAGGATGACATGGGGGCCCTTGCTTGGTAGTGTTACTGCACTAGGAACCTGGGGCTCTTCCTCTGCTGTAGAACTTATCCCATCCTTCCCCTTGGTGAAGGATGGGACAGATCTATCTGGAGGCCTTTAGAGGAGAAGTAACACTCTGGGGCTCTCTCAAGGACTGGATGGCTCTAACCACTGAGAATCTCCTCTCATTTCTGGCTGGGAGCCAAATGCCATAGTCAAGGACAGGAAGCTGAAGAGCACTAGGGAGCACCAAGGCCAAGGTGTCTTCACAGGGCAATAGCAGTAGTTCCAAGAAACTGGCACGTCTTGGTGAGGGTGTGCTAGAACAGCACTGGCCAGAATACAAACTACTTACAAGAGTTTGGTGAGGAGCAGGAAGCTGAAGTAGCAGCATCTCCCTTTCAGAGAGGTTTCTGCACGCAGGGTAGGGGTTTCAAGCTTGTCAAACAGTCCTGGTCAGTAATAGACCATCACAGGAGCTGGCTAGCTTTTTGCTGTAATTAGAAGGTCACAAGAAATCCAGACTCAAGTCATTGTTCAAGTCCATGCTAAAAGTTGGAGGTAGGTTAGAAGCAGAAGGAGGTGCTAAAAGCTTGACACCACAGCTCTTCTGTGAAAGCCATGTATTAATTGTGTATTAATGTTGTACTGCATCTTTGTTCCAGGAGGAGAATCACAACAGATCAAGATACATCAGCTGTGATCTGATCTGATCTTGGCTGTTGGTAAAAACCAGATTGTATCACTTCTCTCAGGTGGAGTTGTTACCCTGGACTTGGCTTTTTCACTTGGTGCCTTGGTGGTGGTAATTTGGGGATAGGACAGCATCTTGCTGGCCCCTAACAGGCAGGAGGTCAGTACATGAGCTCACGATGTGTTCTCTGGTAGTTGAATTTCTCAAGTCTGAAAGTAGTACCAGGATTACAGTTTCACTGGAGTGAATGTAGGTTTGGAGAAGAAACTGAGGGGTTTGAAGTTGATTTTCCCCATAGTTATTCAAGGCACGTTTGTTCTAGAAGTACCTGCACTGGAAGATGGAGTTTTCAGACACTGCAGTTGTTTCCCTTATGACAAGGAATTTGTTGTGTATCTCAGTTCTGCTTCTGTGGCACGAGCTCAGGTTAGCAGAATGTACAGTTATTTTGATTATTCCTGTTGCATAGCTGAAGCTGGAAGAGTCCACAGACGTGAGCTTTTTGCTGTATTTGGGTACATCAGTTCGTCTCTGGCTGTTGGGATCTCTTCAGCTGGTCATGGCAAAGCTAAACTAAACTTGGCGCTGTGCTGTGGATCTCCAGCCAGTGTGAAAACCACCTCTGAGAAGGCTTCAGCCAGCATCCTACTGATTATGTTGAGACTGCATATCCCATGATGGAGGAGTGCCACCTTTGAACCCATACTTAAATGACAGAATAGCTGATGAGGTCTGGTCTAGTCTGGTCAGGTCCAGATGTCTCAGGACACATATCTAATACATGTTCTTCTCTCACATAATTCAAGTGCCCCACACCCTGTTACAGAGGGGTTGGGGCTCCAGAGACATCAGAACTGAGTCAACTGACAGAATTGCTTACAAGTCCTTAAAGATGCTGATTAAGTGCTGGAACAGATCTCATGCCTTTTGGTCTGTGAGGGCTTCCACAGGAGCATTCTCCTAAGCCAGCAGAAGGGTGACTCCAAGCAGGTGAGCGCATGGTGCTCGCTGAGGGCTTTGGCAACGACCTGGGTTGTGCAGGAGCTGGCAGCAATGACTCAGTGCTGCAGTGAGACCTGAGATGTCAGGGTGGTGGTGGGGACAGCTGAATGAAAGGCTTGAGTTTTACAGAGCAGCCTTGGTTAAATGCTGGCCTCATCCTCCTCACCTGCAGTGTGGTTGGGTAGAGGAGCAGATCAGGTTTCCCTTCTGGACTACAGACACTGCTGCAGACCTTTCCAGCCTAAGCAGTACTTCTGTATCACTTCTTGCCTTCAGTGTAAAGGTAAGCAAAGCCACCCAAGAACCAGCTTCCCCAAGCTTGAGGTTATCTAAGGCTGTAGGCTTAGATGTTCCAGGAGCAGGGCTCTGATGCGAACCTAGGCTGAGTGGCCTCCAGGGCACCAGAGTGGTCCAGGCTCTTAGTGGGATCGGTGGAAGAGGGGCTTGTGGTACTGCATCCCATGTAGCCACAGGTACCTCTAAGGGAGCTCATACCAGTTGTAGACAAAAATGGAAGTTTCTTAGTTTACCTTTCTCTGTGTCTTAGGAGGAGCCTCTTTTACTGTATGGAAGAACAGGGCTAAGCAGGCCAGGCTTTAGTGACTCCAGTCCCTTGGACTCATGTCTTTGTGTGCCTTCAAAGCCTTCTCCATCCCCATCCTGGGCTCTTTTATAACTGCTGCCAGTGAATAAGGATACTTGTGGGATGGGTCCACCTGCTGCACCTCCTGGTGAGAGGTTTCAGTTGTAGTTTGGTTGTGTCCTGCACTGTCCTGGTGCCCACATCAGTCTAGGTGAAGAGGGTGCTGGTGTATGCCCTGTGGGCCTCCTCAGCCGCTGAGGCTGTAGGATTTGGGAGATGGTTGGGGAAGCGGTCAGACCTGTCTCTTTCAACTGCCGGGTTGTTATTTTCTCCATACGCTGCTTTATACTTGGGGATGTGCTGTAGGAGGGGGATGACACTGCTCAGAGGATGGTGTGACAGCCACCATCCTGGCCACCAGTAACTGGTGGGAATGGGAACAGGGTGCAGCTCCTTTGCTCTTGCTGTGGGTTAAGTACAGGATCTGTAGCTCAGGAGAGCCAAGGTACCAGCCCCAGCCAGGGCTGCTGGGGCTGGGGGTGCCCTTGCTCTGCTCCCCAAGTCCCAGCCACTGCTGCCACAGCCCCTCTGCAGCACACGAGGAGCACGACAACAGCATGCAGCTCCCACAGGTGCCACAGCAGCAGGTGACGACATCACAGCAGCGCCGTCATGGCAGCAGGAACAGCAGCACACGAGCAGCAGGTAAGCAGCACAGCAAACCCAAAAGGAGGAACACTCCCAGGCCCAGCCAACCTCTGACTGCCTCTGCCAAACTGGCTGGGGCACAAAACTGCCAGACACAGCACACCCATCTTTCCCCCCCTGCTAGATCCTGGGAGCAGAGCCTAAACCAGCACAAAGCATTGCACCCTCCCTCAGCTTGGCTCTGCTCCAGGCTCCACTTAGCATCAATTATTCAGTGCCGACTGGCTGAAGCCTTGCAGAGGCACGCAGGGGTTGATGAGCTTTCCATGTCGTGGGAGGTGGGCAGGGATGGTGAGGAGCAGCCTGGACTTGGCAGAGAGCCAGTGAGCAGTGAGGACAGACGTGGTCACCCTGTTGGTTTGGCTGTTCCTGAGCCAGGAAGGACAGGAGCCACAGGGGGCTGCCAGGGCACCAGAGCTGAGTACCGCCTGGGGAGTTTGCAGTTCTGCCTTGGGGAGCAGCCCTGGGAGCTGGAGAGCTGGTGTGACAACAGCAATGGCTCCACCAGGAAAAGGGGGATAGAGAATACTGGCAAATACCAAGTGCAGAGGAAGAGGAGAACCAGGCCCTGGCTGATAAGACCACTAGACTTTAAACAGCAGTCTCAACACCATCTACAGCACTCATTGCTGCCGGCCGCAGTGCTGTCCAGCAAGTGGGTATCTGTAACCTTGGATTTGGCATTGTCCTGCTCTTTGTCCCCTGCGAGCAGCACTCAGGCCCTGGGGGGCACAGGATGGGGCAAGGGGCACTGCTGGAATGATACAGGGGCTGTCTACCCTCCCATCCCCTCAGGGACACAAGCATGTCCCTGCTGCAGGGAGCATGCCATGAGCTGGTGCTCCTAGCAGCAGGTGGAGGCCAGGCATGGCTTATGTTCACCCCAAGGTCTTACACTGCTCTGGTAAGAGAGGGAAGGGCTTAGGCTTATCTGGGGGCAACTCCCAGGGGTGGTCTTGCCCTGGGAAGGACACTCTGCAGTGGGTGCTTGGCACCCCAGAACCATACCTGGGGGCCCCATCAAAGCACCAATTGAAGGCTGGGTACCTCTGTGGCTCCTGCATTAGCTGGAGGGATGCTGTCAGAGGAGGTGGTGGAGCTGTGCCTGTCCCTGGTCCCTGCAGGGACAGAGTGAAAGTACCACACCCACAAAGCCACAACTGGGCACACGTAGGGAGTCTGGGGATCAAGGGTACCAATAAGCAGTATCTTCCTGGTTTTTTTTTCAACAACCAAGTGAACCAAGGCTATTTAATGGAGGAACACAACCCTCAAAACCTAGCACAACTCACCCTTAGGGAAACTGCCTTTCTGGACACTTCTGCTCCCTCCTTGGCAGAGATGCTGTTTTAGCAGTTGGATAAATGCCATATCTAAACCCTGCACTGCCTGTCACATAAGTAAGCAAGGCAGATGTTTAGACCTAGTTCCACCTGGCACTGCCTGAGAGCCAACAGGTTCATGGGAGCTGGTGGCTGGGAGGTGACACAAAGCAGCTTGTGCAATGGGGCTGCTTGTGAGCACCTGGAACACAGGAAGGATGAGGTTTGCTTCACTCCAGCCTAGGCATCTCACCCTTGCTCAGGGTGCTGCATCCCTGTGCTGGCATCCAGTGTGAAATGGCACAGGAGATGTGCCAAGAGCTGCATCCTTAGGGCACTCCTATCCCAATGAACACTGGGGTGTTCAGTAGTGCTGGGGGTTTTTTGGGTTTTTTGTAGTGTTGCAGACCAGGTTTTAACCAGTTAATATAAATGAGCTAATTTAAGGGCACTGGAGAGCAATTTTTGTTCCTGTTTGACCTCCTAGGTGAGGCAGAGCAGTGATAGAAGCAGGAAAACCAGCCTACAGCACTCAGTGGGTGACACACAGGGATGCCAATTTCAGGCACTGCTCTTAAATCCTAAGGTGGCATTTAGCTAATTCTGGCCCCTCCATTTGCTGTCAGTCTTTGTGCCCTCTGTGCTACTCTGGCAGACAGATGCCCTGTGTTTAACATAAACATGCTGCTTAACACCACGTGGCAGCTTTCTCTCAGGGGAGCCAGAACACTGCTCACATTTAACACGTCAAAGGCAACAGCACCATGGTCATCTAAGCCCAGGAAGCCCTGGCCATGAAATCTGGGGTGTGGCAGAGGTACTGCTCACTCACAGCTTTTTAAATGCATCTTCAGCTGTCAGCAGCACCACCTTTCGCTCCCAGTGACTGCTGTAAACGTGACTCAGCCCTGACTAACAAGTGTGAGTCGCACCCACCACCCACCTGCCGTGCAAGGAGCTGTGTCCACCCGTTCCTGTCCTATGCAATCCTCCCTACACTGCCTAGGGGCAGGAAAACAAACACAAAATCTCGGCCAAAAAAGAAGCTTCGGCAGCTGTGTGTCAGAAGGGATGCTGCCCTTTACTCAGCTGGGAGAGGACAGTGGTAAGTAGAAAGGAGCATTTTTCTTTCCACTGCTGCTGGGGATGCCTGGATTTAACTACAGTAGAAAATCAGGGAGGAAAACAGAGATGGAGCAGGATGAACCTGTTGCAGCTGAAGCATACCCAGTGAACCAAGCTAAAGGTCATCAGGAGAAGGCAACCAGTCTTGCTGCAGCTTCTGTTCCTGTAAGAAACCTCTGGAGTCTGAATTTATGCTAAACTTCTTTAACCATTATTATTACAACCATGTAAAACACAGCAGGAAACACTCTGGACAGTTTAGATCAGTGTAAAAAGGAATGATTGACTTTTTTTTCCCCAAAAAAGCCTTCCTTTAAAAAAACCAAACTGAGCAAACAAAAAAGCAGACATAAAAATTATTTTTTTCTTAAAAGTAATAATTATAATACATTAGAAAGAGTCATGGAAGAAGCGTTCCACACTGTAAACAAGAATAGCAAATAAAAAGAAAAGCAGATGGTAGCCAGGTTCTCAAAGTGCATGGCTGAGAAACCCTGACCTCAACCTCTGGCCCCTGCTGGAGCTGGGTCCCGTGGCTCCTGCTGCCTGCCAGTGCTGCAGCCACTCAAAGTGCTCTATCACAAACAAACAACACAAAGAAAAACAAACCAAACCTAAAATAACCCAAACCCACAGTGTTGGTCTTTACCTCTACATGGAAGGCAGCAAGGCCAGCGTCGTCTCAGGGCTGCGAGGGCAAGGACGGGGGGAGCTGCTTTCCCACGTTTGCTCACGGTAAGAGTGGTTTTTGCTGAGGGCTTGAGACACTTGCAGGAGGCTGGGCAGGGCTGCAAGTGGCTTGGGTCAGGTAATTTGTCCTGCTGAGCTGCCACCCTCAACCTTCTCCTTCCCTTCCTATTCCCAGTGAAAGAGCTGAGGCTAGGCTGGGCCTTGCTGCCACAGACCCACCGTGGCTGCAGCTTTGTCTGCAGCAAGAGGCAGAGGAGGAGACAGGAGCGGGCATCTCCTTGAGGATCATGCATTGATGTGTTCAAGTGAGAGCATCACACCAAGGACAGCAATGCATATTGCTGGTTCCCAGCCAGCTGGGGCAAAGGGCCTCTTCCCAAACCTACCAGCTTGCCAGGACCTGCAGGTTGGAGAAGAGTTTCTTAGGTGGCAGAGTGAGGAGCTTGGAGACCTTCCCAGCAAGAAGTACACTGGTGGGAAAGAGGAGCCTGTGTCCAAAAGTTCCTGAAACCAGCCGGTGGTTTCCCCCAGGCCTGAAGGTGACTGAGGGCCTTGCTGCTCGTTCCCATTAGGGCTTGGAGGGAAAGAAGGGAAAGACAACCCCTCACCCCTTGCCCCATCAAGATTCATGTTGAACATCATGCACCAAATGCTATGCAATGAGTACTGACAGCTCTCCAAAATTAGAGCAAACCACCTTTTTAAATGTTAATACTGCAAAACATCCCAGACCCACACTAGGTGAGGAGTCTGGGTGCACAAGCAACATGATGTGCAAAGGCCGTGTGCCTGAAATAAGGGAAAATGGGTCAAAACAAGGGGAAAGAGGTCTCAGCTCTTGCTTGCGTGATGCTCAGATGCGTTAGAAGGAGTCCTGTGTGGGCTTCAAGGAGAGGACAGAGCCCCAAGCTACAGAAACCAAGCCAAGATGTGACCAACAGCTCTCAGATGCTTCTTGTTGCTTCCCAGCCAGCTCCAGTGGCCAGTGGGCTGCTAGCAAAAGGCAATGGCTATCTGTCCTGAAATACTGCTCAGGTATTTTAACACACAAATACGTTTAACTATGCACAATTATGGAAAAACATACTATAAAAACAATTCAAGCACCATTGTCCTAGAAAGGACCTGTGGTGTCTCAAAACACAAATACTGAACATTCAAAGAGCACTTTTCCTCAAACGGCAACACTTGACTCCTCACAACACCCCTGCGAGGTAGCTAATAGGGTTATCCCTGCTCTGCAGAGGGAGAGGATGGGCAAGGTTGGAGGCTCAGTGGAAGATGGGGTCTGGGACAGAGCTGGGGTTGCAATGGAAGCTGAGGGTGCTGTGGCCTGGCTGGCTACATCCAAACAAAGATCTGGTGCTCCCTTTGACACTCCCTGCTGCAAACATAAACCAGCACATGTACACAAGGCAAAATAAACCCTGATAAATCATAGAACCATAGAATAGCTGAGCTGGAAGGGATCCACCAGGATCATCAAGTCCAGCTCCTGGAACCCACAAAGTAATTTAGTGGAAGTTTTCTGCTGGGCTTTCAGCAGGCTTTAGATCAGGTTATGCAATTGAAGCAGCCTGTGAGATAAAAAATAGTTTTCAAAGTCTCCTTAGAACTTAAAGGAGCTTTTGCCCAGAATCTCCACTGAAGGGATGGGAATCCCACTTGCAGTCCCACCTAAGGTGGCACTTGCAGCCACCCCTTCTGGACAGCGAAGTCAAATCCACTGTATCTGGACTAGTTCCTGCTTTTTTCATTGATCTGCCTTCCTGATGAAGTCCTTTCACCTCTAGGGATGAAGTAGATGCTGGAACCAGAATTTTAGACCAGCTCTTTCCATGGGGTGTCTTCCCAGAACCCTGCACACCTCCAGCCAATGGCTTGGGCTGTGCAACAGCAGCACCCTGGGATGGGGAGGAGATGGACAAGCCTCTAGGACTTGGTCCATGAAGGGCAAGCAGGCATGTGAGCACCCATCATGTCCAAGTTTCCTTCCTATTGTTAATTCTGTGTGGGCTCAACCAGCAGGGCTAAGATCATGTTCTGGGCAATGTGCTCCCCCTTCCCCAATTCCTATGCTCTTTCCACCCTGACACTTAACTTACTCAAAGCAAACGTGGACTTATCTGGGGCACTGTGATTAGACACCATCACACCTCCAGCAGCTTGGTAGCACAGGCAGGTTTCCCGAGCCAGCAGCCCCTTTTCCTGTTTGGGGAACAGAAAGGCAGCGAGCCTGCTCGCCGTGCTGGCCCTGCAAGGGAAAAGCCAGCAGAAAGGGCACTCAGCCCAAGAGACCAGGCTCCACCTTCATCACTGTCCTTGCCACCTTGAGAACCTGGGAAAGAACCACTCTGCTGGTAGTCCCCCACCAGGGTGACACCAAGGAGACATCCCAGGGACTTAGCAGCTGTTAGATCTGTCCTCCTGGACACTGTCCACCACAGCAGCAGGAGCCAGGTACAGCCAGACACTGCTTTGTGGAATTGCATAGAGGGGGCAGCAGGCTGCCAGTGTCCTGCCAGGATGCCATGGCACTGCCTGGAAATCCTGCTGCCTACAACTGCAAGTCTGGGAAATGAAATGAAGATCTATTGCTACAAAGGCCTCTGAAAGCAATGCTGTGGCTGTGCTGATGGGGCATTTTAAAGAAAGCGTTTCGGACTCCGACACCTTGCATCTGCTTCCTTGGCTGTGGGTTCCCACAGCAGACAGGAGAAAACACACAACACACTCACCAGCCCTGCCTCTTCCCCCAAGCAATGAGGCTTGGGGAGCTGTGAGGAACGAAAAATGAAAGCATTTTCCAACTTGTCCATAGGAAACATGCAAATCCAATCTGCTGCTGTCTCCTAGAGCTGGTGGCCACTGCTTCGTCTCCTCGCTGGGCACTCGTACCGAAGCACAGCTTGACGTGCAATGGTGCTGTGCTGTCACCCTGACAGCCCTGCTGACAGAAGGGGATCCTGTAAATGGGGCAAGGGTGCTTTTCCAGAACCTGCTTCTTCTCCCTCACCTTTCCCATCCCCACTAGAATGTCACCGATTTGGGCAGCTTTGCCAGGGAAGGAGAGCCTGAAAGGAAACTGTTCTCTGAGTGGGACTTGGCAACCTGCAGCGGTAATTTTGGTTTGGGGCTCAGCGGGGGTCGTGAGGCTTTCAGTGCGTTTAATGGTTTCTGGAGGCTTTTCTGGACCTCCACCTCCTCTGGGTCTGACATAAGAGGTGGTGGCATGGAGGTGGCAGGCAGGGGATGTCCAGTCTCTGACAGAGGCAATGCCACCTGCTTTCTGTTCAAGAAGTCCTGCTCTGTCGCATGGGCCAGGTGGAGGGGAGTGGTGGTTTTGATAACGACGTAGGGGCTGTTCCCTTCCACCACAGGGGACGGTGCCCGCTGGGCGGGGCAGCCCTCGGCCGGCCCTGCTGCCTCCGGCTCTCTGCTGGACAAGATGGGCACACTGCCCCCCGCCTGCCTGTGCACGGGCAGCACGCCCACGGCCTCGGGCCAGCACGCAGTGCCGGTGGCACTGCCCAGCCCGTTGTGCTGCAGGCTGAGGAGTTCTCCTGTGGATGCAGCTTTGGATGCCGAGCGCTTCAGGCCCGTTTTGTCCGGCGGCACCGCCCTGCAGTGCCTGTCATCCGCCGCCTCCTCCCCGTGCTCGCTCTCGGGGGAGCCATCGCTCTGTGACGTGCAGGAGAGCCGCCGGCAGCCCGCTGGCAGAGGATGGGGGGATGCGTTGAGCACAGCGTCTCTGCTCAGGGAAGATGCCTGTTCTCCTGCCGGCAGGGCGGGGGGATTTGGCTGCCACACTGCAGGGTCTGTAGCGGAAAGCTCAGCGGTGCTGGAGTCGGGAGGAGCCGGCCTGTTTTGGAGAGAGGAGTCTAAGGAGCTATGCTCAGCTGGGGCATGGAGGGAGACTCCATGGTGCACCATGGCACAGCCAGGGGCAAGAGGAGGCTGCTCTGGAGGCAGGGCCGTGGGCAGGAGGTGTTGCTGGGCCTGCATCTCGCTTGCCTTCAGAAGAGATGATGGCTGCCCGTCCACGATGGGCTCCACCTGACTCTCCTTATCCAGTGGCTGCCCACCTGAAACAGGCACGTTCGTTGCTTCAGCTGCTTCGCTGCCCTGGGAGGTGGGAATCCTCGCTTCCACCACCGTCACTCCTCCTGGTGTGCCAGGAACTCTGTGGGGACGGGGCTCCCTGTCTGGGGTGTGCTCACCCACCCGGCCATTCTGGCCATTGGCCGCTGCGTTTTCCTTTATGGCTACTGGGTTGAGGGAGAGCTCCAGGCCCAGGGGTTTCCTTGGAAACTCCTCAGGCTTTGCTGCATTGGAAGCAGAGAAAACAAAATAAAACCCAAACTGTGCATCAGTTTGTTTTCACACGCCCCGAATGTGAGGAAGACAGATGCTTCCACCCAACAGGTGCCAGCCCTTCTGGGCTGCCCCAGCTCCCAGTCACACCAGTGGGATGCTCTGGTCCCTGCTGGGCTGCCCACCTTCCCCTCTACCCACCTGGTGGGGGCAAGTCAAATTTCATCTTGCGCAGTTCAGTCATTGACACCTGCAGCTGCTCGATGACAGCATCGTCCTCGAACTGCAGGGAAGCAGCAATTTTCTCCTGCAGAAATTCACGTAAATCTTCCAGTGTCATCTTCAGCAAGCGCTCTGGGGGATGGGAGAAAGGAGCAATGGCAGTGGCACAGACAAATTTCAGGGTAGCACAAGCGTGGGTTACACCATGCTTCGGTTTTATCCGTGATTCCGCTGCTGTTCCCACTCCACACTGAGACAGCCTGAACGCTTTTGCCTCTCTCCCACCTTCCCACTATTGCTCAGTGTCATCAATACGCATATATATCCATGCCACCTGAGCAGTAGCTCCGCAATGGCAGGACAATGGCAGGGCTGGGGGCTGTGCTAATGAAGATGCAGGTTTTGGGCCATTTCTGGAAGTTCTCACCAATGCCTCTAGGAGGAGGAAAAGCTCCATGAGACAGGCCCTGAGCGTCAGGCTGAACAGCCACTGCCGGCAGCTGCCACCACCAGCCAGGGACACCAGCCTGCACCAGGCTAGGAGGCAGGGATGCAGGAAGAGGTGCTGGCCCTTACAGGCAGGAATGGGTTGTGGGGAGGGAAGCCAACCCCCACGACACATTCCTCAGGGAGGAGAGATTTCACAGCCAGACTGAAACATCTGCCTGCCTGCCAGTTTCCCACTTTTTGCAGACAAACAGGATACTTCAAGATTTATTTCTAGATAGCCTGTTCTTCATTTAACCGAAGGAAGAATAGGGTGGCTGTTTGCAGAAGCCAATACATGCAGTCCCGTAAATTCTGCTGGCCCAGAGGTTCTCATCATGCACTTCGGCCCCAGATGAAGGCCAGAAGAGTGACAGAGCAAGGCTATCAACTTATGGGAGTGAAGAGGTTTAAAGTTACAAAGATCTCGAGGAAGAAACATCACTGCCTTAATATTATGCAAGAAAACCAGCTTTTGATCATTTTAGAAGTGTATTAATAAATTTACTTGTCCCTCTACAAACATTTTAGTTGAACCACCACATAAAGGTCTGCAGACAGATGGGCTGCTGTCTGTATTTCCCCTAAAAGCAACCTGTGGGGCACAGCACACAGGAAGAGGTGGCTGGGAGCATCTCAGGTGTGGTTTCTGTGTGCTGAGCACAGCAAGTCAACCCTTGTGGCATCTCATTTCCTCCCCAGGCCTGTGCCTTTTGCAGCCAGCGCAGGGCACCAAGCATGCTCTAAGTGGCCAGCTAGGCTTTCCAGGTCAGCAGCACAAGGGTGGCCCAGCACGGTGCCACCACAGCCGTAGGGTCAGGTGTGACCTTACTTTTGTGCAGTTTGAGGATGGTGTAAGCCATGGCCGTCAGCACCCGCTCCCCTTCCAGGATGTAGATATCCCACAGCCGCAAGGTCAGGGTGAACGGGGTCTGTTTCAAACATACAAATACACAAATGGGATGATGAAACAGAGGCTGTTGCCATCACTGCATCACCTTGCACCAAAACACACAACAGGGTTAGGCTTTGCAAGCCAGGAATTCATTTAAAACACAAAAATGTCTTTTATCATCTATGGTTTTGCCTTTAAGCTAATGAACTTGGGTGGCCGGGGAAGTATTTAAAACCCATCCATGAATGCAGAAAAAGGAGAAACTTTCCTCATAAGCATGCTAGCACATGGATTCCCCTACCCTGGAAGGTAGCCTTGTGAGCACAAAAAACACCACCTGTATCCATCCAGATTCCCCAGAAGGGCTATTTATGGGATAGGTCTGAAAGCCCAATAACTGAATGCATCAATAAGCATTAAAAAAATCACTCATTTGGTGTCCAAAGAAGAGGTCTTTCTTATATACAGGCTTATTTCTACCTGCTAAAAACACTTCTGCAAGAGGTTTTCATTTGCACCCAGACCTAATCTGACAACAGAATTGAACTGATACCCAAAATGATGGAGCAGCCCATACCTCCCAGCAAAGATCTAAGGCACTTCACCAACACAGAAATTAATATTAATCCTATTGTGATGTTTAGCTTCAAATTTAGGGTGCTGCACTTACTCTCCAGAGTTTGGCACAACTGACCATTGCAGCTCCTTTACCACATGTTACTACAGCTACAGGGATTTTGCATTTTATACAGCTTTTAGTGGCAAAAGCAATGAGTTCCCTCTTGAGAGGAAGGGGCCATCCACTCTTTTACAGAAGATGGGGCAGCAGAAAATTGAGACTGGAGCACACAGATGTCCTAAATATTAGCAAGTCTGGACACTACATTCAAGTCCAGCAAGCACAGTGCTAACCCTAAAAATAAAGTAGTCTTGGCTCAGGACTGGCAAATTAGCTCTGGACAAATCAGGGTAATTTTCTCACGCTTTCATATGTTTCCAGTCCCAATCTGCTCCTCTGCCTGCAGCTGCTGCACT
The DNA here is from genome assembly GCA_013399195.1 of Dicrurus megarhynchus. Taxonomy (NCBI): domain Eukaryota; kingdom Metazoa; phylum Chordata; class Aves; order Passeriformes; family Dicruridae; genus Dicrurus; species Dicrurus megarhynchus. Next base: position 451,349 of record VXAD01013799.1, on the reverse strand, counting down.
GCTATTTGTTGAGGTTTGTGCCCCCCAGCTCTTCTTCTTCCTATGTTGTTTCCAGAGCCAAAGTGAGGTTAATTGCCTTTGCAGCCGTGCCAGTGGGCAAGAGAAAGATCTCTCCCAACTCTGAAGCTTATACTGCTGATGCTGAGCCATCTCCCAGCGACTGCTAGTGATGAGGCAGCAGGAATTGGCTTGTCATCAGTGACATGCAGTTATTTTTAGCTTCTCCCTTATTAACTTTTTTTGCCTTTTGTGAGTGTGCATAATATCCCACCTTATAAAAGATTAACACCTTCTTCAAAGTATGATATTTACAAAAAACCCCAGGCAGATTAACCATGCATGCAAACAACAGAGCAGCAAAAAACCCCCAGAGCATCCTCACCCGGTCAATGAAACACTGCAGGAACCACTTGGTCGTGTAAATCCCAGTAGTCATCTGCTCCTTGTCCTGGGGGAAGACAACAAAGAGACAGGCATTTCACCAGGCTGGTTACTGGAGATTCAAGCAGCTCATAAGGCTTTGGGGGAGGTTGGTTGGTTTACTTATTCTGGGGTCTGGGTGCAGGATGTGGCTTGTCTGCCATCTCCCAGCAAAGCCCCTGCTTTAAATACTGGTGTTGAAGCCCTGCTTTGGCCCTTTGCCCAAGACATGTATTGAAACTGATCCTCAATGTGCCCAGACTTCAGCCATAACATTGGAGAGTGATTTCTGGGAGAATCTTTTCTGGCCTAATACCTACTCCAAGGATTTACAAAAACCTTCCAAGAGCCCAAACCACTCACTCTTTGCAGACTACCATTTTTGTTTCCATAGCAATTCCCATGCGATCCTCTCGGAGCACAGTCAAGCCAGCTTTGGAAGCACCACCTCGCTTGCATGGCATGGCTGCTGCAGGAGCAGGCTAAAGAAAACTTTTAAAAACCTCACCATCATCACCTCGGTCTAACACTTGTCCATCTGGTGCCCAGTGCTGGGATGCACAGAGCTCTGCATGCATGCAGAGCTGACATGACCTCTGCTGCAAAGTCAACAAAGCAATGAGGATGGGAAGAGAAAGAAGCCCATGGGATCAACGGCTGGCTCCAGGTTTTGCTTTTGGCTGGTGCTGTGCACCTGCAAGCCTGGAGAGCCTTCAGGAGCAAGAGGAATGAGCAGCTTTCTAAGTTATTCCCATCCCCTCCCCTGCCCATCACTATAATTAAGTGAAAACCGAACATGGCTCTGTTTCACTTTAAAAGCCAGGGCTGGATCACTTGCAGCACGAAGCAAGAGCTGTTGCAGATGATGGTAAATCAAACACCTTTTCCTGGACATGGGGGCCACCAAGCCCCTTGGAAGCATAAGAAAACTTTAGGAGTCTGGCCACTGAACACCAACTGTCTACACCAAATGTAAGGCGGGGCAAGGCAAAAAAAAAAAAAGGGGGCAAGCAGGTGCTGCAAAACTGGCCTGGACATGAGACTGCAGTTGGTGTGTCCTGCAGATGCTCCTGCAGCCACCAAATGGGCCTGTACCATCTGTTAGAGCAAAAAGCAACTGGACGTGCCCAAGCAACAAAACACCCAGCAAATCTTACGTGCCTCCTGACTTTAAACAACAGCAAAGCACTTAGAGCTAATGATTACTGAAATAAGACTCCCCACAGACCAGCATCAGCCTTTGGGCTTTGCAGCTCGTGTATGAACACAGCCCAGACACACTGCTGTTCCTCCTGCTGCAGGCTCTGTAAGCCTCCCTGCCTGGCTCTCCTAGGGAAGCCTTTAAATTTTAGCAGTCCCTCCACTAATGATGACCAGCAAGCAAATGATTACCATTTGACTCAGCAAGATTTGGGTGACCCATTTAATAAATGCCTGCCTCTGCAGCTGAAGCAGTCCTTTATGGTTAGAAATACATTCAACTGTGCATCTGTTCGGCAGAAGGTTACATGAACTCCTTTACCATTAAAATGTGGCATTATTATAGGAAGACTGATAGTAAAGAGATACCATGTGCTTCTTCAGTTTGGGAAACATTTTGTTTAAAATCTGCTCGTGGTGGGCTTGAAACCTCTGCAGCTTCGGGAACCCAGGAATGAAAAAACCTTAACAAGAAAAGACAAGAGAAATAAAGAAAATCATGAAAGCTCTGGAGCAGTGACGGGGACAGCCTGAGTTTCTATAAACTCATCTCTTGCATTGCCTTTTGAAGTTGGCTGAACCACAGGGTGCCCAGCTACCTCCTTTTCACCTTCCTTCCCAGATGCCACCCTTCACCCCATCTGGGCAACAGGACCCTCAGACGAAGCCCAGATGGTCCTTCTCACCCAGCCCCACAGTGCAGGCCCACACAGCTCCCACTGCCTGCCTGCGACTTGGCTTGGCCAACAGCTCTCCGAACACACCTCAGTGCTTATCAAGGTTCACAGAAAAGCTGAAGATGTTTGAACACCACAAGCTTGTGCAGTGCCCTGTAATCTAGTGGGATACACATTTAAGACTGTCTAAAGTTATCAAGCCCTAAGGTTTAGTTCTCTGCCCATAAAATAACCTTCTGTGCATAGATTACTAATGCTAACCACAAGTAAGATGAAGGTATCTTTAATGTGTTTGAAGTAAAATAATACACCACACATTTAGTGGAATTACATCCACATTTTAGTGTGGATACTCTTGGATGTACTTCTGTGAGACTTCTTATAACCTTGAGTTAATTGATTGCCAAGGGTAAGGTACCCTGGAGGGAGGACAGCACTTCTGTGAAAGTGTTAATTACTGAGCACTAAAGCTCAGGTGGATAAAACTCATTTTTTTGATAAGAACTTGTCTGCCTCCAAGAGTGAAGTTCAGCTCCCTAGTCAGGCTGTGCAAGTAGTTAAGCCTCACCCACTTTAATTAAAAAAATATGTGAGAAGAAACAAGGCTCTACCGACCAACCTGAACAGTCTTCCCTTCCTTTGCCAGACACCCCCCGCCCCAGGACTTACCGTGCATGGCGTGGCGCTGGTTGGTGAGCAGCTGTGCCAGCGCCCAGAACGCATCCTCTTCGTTCAAGTACATCAGGAGGATGGCTGCAATCTGGCTCATCCCTTGGCAGTAGCTCACTTCCTGCAACAGTCAACAGGGGCACACGTGCTGCCATGCTGGCAGAGCCTACCATTATGCTAAAGCTGCCAGTACTTCCCTCTCCTCTTCCAAGGTCTGTCCCATTTCAAAGCCTTTACCATTTATGCCCTAATTCACAGCTCCCATACGTCTACAGCATCTACCATGTCACTGACTAACAGAGTAGTTTGGGTTGGAAAAGGACCTTTGAAAATCATCTTGTCCAACCCTCCTGCCATGGGCAGGGACAACTTCCACCAGATCAGGTTGCTCAAAGCCCCATCCAAACAGACTTTGAACACTTCCAGGACAGGGCATCTAAAACTTCTCTGAGCAATTATTTCCATGCCTCACCACACTCATTGTAAAAAATGTTTTCCTTATGTCTAATCTATCTTTGGGATGACAGTGTGTGGCTCTGATGCTGTTTTGGATTCCTTCAGCCATATGAACACTGAAGTAATTAAACAGTAAATAAATCTGGTAAGCATTTATCTGGCATGAGGGAGGCTCCTCAGATCCCTGAGCATCTTCTGGGATAACTGTCCCTTCCTGGAGGTGGAGGCAGTAGGTTCAGCTGCTAATTTAGGCTTATTCTGCCTGTGTCCTTCAGCTAAAAATGACTGGTTTGCTGTAGGAAATCAGTGTTTTCAACAAGGATGCCATTTGTTGTAAGACAAGAAGTCAGAAACATGACAGACTGCCAGAAGACTAGTGTTGCTGAAAAGCCAAAGGGCAATCCCTTGTTCTTTGCTGACACTCGCCCAAACTGAATCTGCCAGATGTCATTTACCAGGTGACAAAATGAACAAGGGAATGAAACAACTGTGCAAAGATTCTTGTGCTGCCTGAAAATCTTGCAGCTCTCTGTACAAGCCAGTATTAGGACTTAAAATTGGAATTACCACTGGCTAAATAAGTGTGTGTTTATATATATATATACACATGAAAATATATATGTCTACACAAATATATAAAGCTTTTCTTTAAATCTTTACATATATATATAAAAATAAATATATACAGCACAACGCTCTTCATGTTAACTGGACTTACTACTTACAGTGTTATAAACCGAGTATGCTGACAGGACGTGGAAGAGTGCCTGTTGCCTGGGAGAAAGAAAGATATTAAAACATCTGAGATGAGGTCTCCAGCTTCATGAGCACACCACTGTGTACACACAGAGAGCAAAGATTCTGAAAACACCCCAACAAGTGGTACTTAAGGCTTTTCCAAGGAGCAGGGCTCACAGAACCAGAAAGCACGTTCCTCAGAGACTGTGTAGGGCAGCCAGGTGTGATTTAACCCAGCGAAAAAGTCACTTTGTCAAACCTCTCCAACCCCATCTGTTGTGGAGACCCCATCCCTCCCAGATCCTGATGGGCCCATCCCATCATCCTAGCCATCCCAAACCAAGTCTTCTGCAACCCTTGGGGGACAAGACACTGCAACAAGCTGTTGCTTGGCTCAAGAACCAGGGCTGAGCCTGGTCCAGCATGGACCTACCTCTCGTAAGAGAGAATCAGCAGCCCAGCATCTGTGGGTCACACTGTGTGGGGATGGTTTGAGGAGAAGGCAAAGATGGCCTTGCTCTCCTGTGAGCCACTCTGAGCCAGGGTGCTTCTGGCCACCCCATCCAGCTCATCCCTTACATATGCACTGGCACCAGTGCCCATATAGCCACAGAAGCCTTCCATACTCACTTCACTCCGTAGCGATCCCGAAACATGATGTGGTTTCGGAAGGTGCGGTTAACATCCAAATCTATCTGCTTGATTTCTGATGAAAAGCACTTTGCTTGCTCTTTCATTTGCTGGAAGGGAGAGGGGCAGACAAGAGGCAGGAATCAGACACCATCTCAGCCCATACCTCTCTCCACACAGTGAGAAGGCAGGATTCCTACAGCTGGAGCAGCAGCTTGATAGCTGCACAGAGCTATCCAGAGCAGGGGACACTGATGTCTTGCAGTGAGCAATGAACTGCAGCCTGGCAGTGAGTTCCTGACCCCTTGTCTGTGCTGCTGGCCCAAGGAGAAGAGGATGACCCCACACTCACTCTTAAGACAGCAGCAGCTGCCAACCCAGCCTTCACCCATCTTTCAATACAGATACTGAGTTTTCAGAATCTAAAACCTTTAAAATTCAATTCCACTCTCATTTATTTTGATTTCTTTGCCTGGCTGGCTGTCATAAAGCATTGAGAGCTCTTAAGGAGCATTGTTGATCCTTAAGGAACCAATATGCAGATGTACATGGCACTCAGCTTTTCAGAGGCTCAGTCATAATAAAGTCCAAATTGTTGTGACAGACACTGTGATCTCCAACTACTACTTTCCCTGCAGAAGAAAATAATCTTAGATTTAAGGAGTTTCCACTAGAAAAGCAGTCCTGGAATATTCTCTTGGACTGGTACAAATTTTAAGAAACTGGCAGAGTCCAGAACAGAAGCTAAACTCAAAGCCAAGAATCCCCATGTTCCCCCCAGGCTGGCTAATCATTTAAGGCAGCATCACACAGAAAAAGGACTGAAGTCCACTGCAAAAAAATGGAAACTCAAATGAAAGTTTAAGACCACCTTAACCAACTGTGCCCCTCAGAGCCCCAAGATGAAGATGCTCCATGGACAAATCCCACTGCAGTCCCATTTGCAACCCACTGTTCAGTTCTGCCAGCAAGGACCACTATGCTAATCTCAGCTAATGTGAGGTCTCATCTCACAGCCTTTAGATACCACCAGTGACCATGCCCTCCTCCTTTAATGTCTCCAGGGTTAAATGCATGAAGAAAATACATTTTGTGACCATCTTCAGGCACACTGAGATTCACCAGCAGGTTTGGAGGCAGCAGAGATGAGCAGCAAGCCCAACTTGTTTTAAGCCCAGGGTCAGGACCCCTCCTGGCTCACAGACGGGACAGAAAATAGAACATCTGCACAGATACTTATCATCTGCTCCAGCAGCTGCCATCCCGTGAATGCTTGTCAGCCTGATACCAGGCACCTCCAGGCTGCTGCTGACCTCCCAAGGTGGCCACATCAGCTCTGGGGAACATCAGAGGGTCATTAGAACCCTCATGTGTCCAGCATAACCAACATTTAGGACAATCACAGCATGTTGGGAATATTAACTCCAGCCTTGAAAGCAGCTGTATGGAGGAGCAACAGTACAGAGGCTATTTTGAATTACTGCCTGCACAGGACAAGTGAGGATAAAAGTGATGATGGAATGAAGATCTGACGAACAATAATTTCCCTGCTGTAAATACTGTGGTCTCTGTATCCTATGGCTCCTTGCCCTCTATAAAGCAGGCAGACTACCTGAGAGAATATGACTATTCATGTGCACCGGGTCACTCCAGTTCAAATTTTCCTGGTAAAGGGCCTCTTGTTTTCCCTGCCAGAACAACACAGAAATCTCCCAAAGACTGTAAATACCCTACTTTGGGTATTTTTAAAACCATTGCACATGAGTAGCAGGTAGGTCACACAGCACTTTGTCACCTCCACGTACCCAGGAGGCTTTATTAATTGTGCAGACATTAAAAAAGAAACACAGGATGGGTTATTCTCCTTTTTTCCCTTGTGTAAGTAACCTGGGGGCTCCACAGATGCTCTGCTGAGCTCATTAGTGCTGTGAGCCCTGCAAGCTGGTGGCAGAGCAGAGGCTGGAAAGCTGGAAGCCCCATCCCAAAGACCTTGTACAAAGCAGTGGCTAAAAGCCAGGATGCCTCTGCTCTGCCCCATGGCCAATATGTTTCTCTTGCTCCCTTCTCAAGCTCCCCTCAAACCCTCTGGCTGCAGCTAACAAACCCCAGGGAGTCTGAGCCTCACACCTACATCAAAAGTAAGCATGGCATGTCCCATGGTAGCCTCCAGGCTTTTGTGCCAGGGGTCATGCCCCAAGGAGAAATGGGGTGGTCCTGTCCCTCCAGGACACAAGTCTGAGGCTTAGTCCTGTCTTGAAAGCAAAACCCCTCAACCAGGACCTGCACTGAGCCTCTCCTGGAGGAAATTAGGGGAAAGCTAATTACTGGCAGCAGGTGGCACCAAAGAAGAGGTAGATTAAGATGAGCTTGTAGAGGGTTTGCATCCAGCAAAGCCTATTAGCCCTGAAGCTCCTGTTTATCACAGACCCCTCTGGAGCACAGATAAACTCCTTGCGACTTTCATTTGTTTGGATTGCTTCCCTGCCTGCGCAGCACAGCTTTGAGGGAGAGAATTTTAATCTGCGTGCTGGGAGAGCTTCCTTATCTGTGCTTACTGTGGTGAGCCCAGCCTTCCCCCAGCCCCTGCGTGTGCCTCCATCCCCACGGCACCTCGCCAGTAACATCCATGCTTGACTAACTATAATGAGTGTTAGCATCATCCCGCTTAATAGGCAGGGATTTTTAGAAACACCTGTTGGAAGCAGCACTCAACCTCCTGCCTCTGAAAAATAATTGTCTCCACAACATCCTGATCCTCGCCCTGGTACCTGATGCAAGATAAATCATAACACAGGCTTGGAAAATAAGTTAATTATCCACAAAGGGCTTCCACACACTGCCTATGGAAAGCTTCCCCTCACTCTTCCCTGCATCTTTCCCTAAAGATGCAACTTTGGTCCTAACTTCCAGCAGAATAAATGGAAGTAGCATATTATGGAAAGCAGCCAGCTAACATGCTGAAAGACCCCAGCTTAATATAAACCCATGGATGAAGAGTTGATACCCTTTGCGTTTTCAGTCCTCACAAACCAGCTTCATCAACCAATCTAACCTCCCTATCCCCTTGCTCCTGTTGTCTTTGCCAGGTAGAGCCCATACCTCATATTTTCCTTCATTCTCCTTCTTCATCTTCTCGACATCCAGGAGAAGTGACCAGACCTGGCCTCGCACCTGAAGCGGGATCCCTTTGTACACACGCCGGCACATCTGCAGGGAGGAAAACACGTGCAAGGTTAGCTGGGTCCTGCTGGTGGCAAACACATTTTCTCCATGGTTTGCTGCTGCCATCTGAGCAGACACCCCAGGCAATCACTTCCTCTGCCTGTGCTGGCCCAGAGAGGGCATCTCCAGTCTGATGGATGAGCTGAGTACCTGCATCCATCAAAGACAACTACTCAGTCAAAACCACAGAACAGTTTGGTTGAAAGGGACCTTACAGATAATCTAGTTCCAACACCCTTGCCACGGGCAGGGACACCTTTCACTACACCAGACTGTTCACAGTCCCATCTAACCTGGCCTTAAACATTTCCAGGGATGAGGCATCTGCAATTTCTCTGGGAACCTGTGCTAATGCCTCACCACCCTCACAGTAAAGAATTACTTCCTTACATCTAATCTAAACCTGCCCTCTTCTAGTTTAAAACCATAGCCTCTTGTCCTATCACTATCTGCCTGTGTAAAAAGTCAGTCTCCCTCATTTTTATTAGCCCCCTTTAAGTACTGGAAGGCCACATAGAGGTCTCCTCAGAGCTTTCTCTTCTTCAGGCTAAACAACCCCAGCTTCATAGGAGAGAGGTCTTTGTTCACTTCATCTCACAGATGCTTCTTCCCTTTTTCTTGTCATAAAGCCCCATTAAATTTCAATGGAAAACAGAAAAAAAAAGGGCTTTTGTTCCATTGCTGACTTCTTCCATTAAAAGGAAAAGCTTCATAAAAAAGAAAAATATCCATTTCTGAATATTTTCCTTCCTTTCATTCATCCCCCCTGTGAAACGCCTTGCAGCTGCACTACAAAACCCACTGTAGCACTCCTCCAGATTCCTGAGGACCCCTGGGTACACTGAAGGACCTGTGGCATACTCCAAAGCTCCAGCCATGGAGGGTATTTATGTTGCCTCATGGTGCTCCCTCAGAACCAGGCAATTCCTTGGGAGGGGACAGAGGTGCCAGATTTCCAGTCAGGGGAATGAGCCCAGAGCTGAGAAGTACAGTGCCCAACCAGGCAATCAACTGGAGCTACTGTCACTGCCTGGTAAAAATGCATCCAACCACCTTCAAAATCCCTCTTCTTTTGTATAGGGTGTTCTGCTTCATGCAATCCAGGCTGAGGTAAGAGAAGGAATGCAATCCACACGGAAGCACAGGATCCTAGTAGAAGGTTTTCTGGACGTGGGCCTGCCGCACTGCCTTTGCCACACCAAGATGAACACCTGCTCCTCTTGCCTTTCCTTTCAGACCCACCTTGCACCACCAGCTTTTTTATTTCCAACCTGACTCTTACAAGGATATAAAGACCTTAACCATAGCACTGTGCTGGCTCATGGCTCCCATGAGCACAGACCAACACTCCTTGTTTCCTTACTGTCTTCATGGCAGCACTATGCCTACAGAGGGCAAAACCCAGGAATGGTGGCTCTTGTCCCAAAGAGTTACAAGACCAGAGGTAAGACAGGAGGTGGGCTTCAAGCAGACAGGCTAGGGGACAGCAAAAAACTAACACCACTATGCCAGTCAAGAGAAGTATATAAAATAACTCTGTAATAAATGCCGAGATCACCATGTAGGACCAGGAGAACCAGATGTTTGTGAGAATGCTTTTCCACTCCATTACGATAAATATTTCAATATTTCTGCTGACAGAGAAATTGTCTGTAATGTATCCTGATCCTGAAAGTGTAATGGACATTCAACATTTAAAACCCCATCCTCAGAACTTCCCAAATGCTTGCTCTGTCTCAAGTGTTGCTTAGCACCAGCTGTGAAGGTCCAGTGCATAGCCAGGACCAAATCCTGCAGAAATCCTTTACCAGATCCTGCCCTCCCCTCTGTATGCACCAAATAAGACCTGTCCCCTAAAAGCAACCTCATCAGCAAGACATGCCCATGGAAGGCCACCATCCTGTTTAACAGCATCCTGCATTTTAAGTGGGACATCACTAATTCCCCATCTGCACACCCAAAGGCCCACGTAAGGAGGTGCTTCTAAGGACAGCAAACCTTCATGCCATGTGGGACAGATTCATACCCGCAGTGGAAAGACCCACTTCCCAAGAGTCACTAAATCAGGATGAAAGAAGTTCAATGCATCAAGAGACACAAAGCAAAAGGATTAGATGAACCACATCCCCAAAGTAGTAGGTGCTCACAAAAACCTGGCTCCTGCAAGCACTCATGCCTTTATGAAGCAAAAGCTGAGGCGGGATCAAGAAACTAGAACATGTACCAATTCTGACAAAAACACTATTTCAGAAAAGATTACTTATTTCCAGTGGATTAGGAGAGACTCACAGCTGCCAAGGCATATGATCATGCTCAGGTCCATGGGAAGGAAATAATTTTGTTTTGAATTTCCAGAGCTGGTATTGTTGTACTTGAATGAGTGCAACCCTCAGTGGCATATAGTAAATGTCTCTAATTATTTTCTTTACACAAGTGCTAAAGGAACAGGCGAGGTACAAAACATGCTGAGATGGAACTGAACTGAAATGCCTTCCTGTTATTTATCCAAGGACTTTCCTCCTCCCACCACCTCCAGACATGAAAGTGATAAAACCTCATAGCTGTGAGTCACCCAGAAAAAAATGAGCATTTTCTTCATCGTGAAACTTGAAGGAAAACAGAGAAGTAACCACTACAAGCAGTATTTACTCCTGGGATAAGCAACAGAGGTAAGGCAGCATGGGATAACTCCTGTTCCACTTGACAGTCAAAAACAACCCTCAAGGTCACTCTCTTCTGTCTCTTATAGACCTCTCAACCCCTACAGAGACCTTCCCTTACAGGAAAGGGAGCACCTAGATCATGGACCATGCAGGCTGACAGACCAATATGCACAGGCAGGAAGAACAGACACCATTCTGCTTCACAAAGGGAGATGCTGGTGGTCAAAGCAATGGTTCAAAACACTGTAGAAAGGCTGTGTCAGCCAAGGACTGAAACCACAGTGCCTAAAATTTACTTCAGGTTTTGCCATAGGATCATCTTCCCTCTCCGGGCTTTAACATACAAAGCTCATTGCACAGAGGCCATCATCACCCCATCTCTATCTCTCCCCTCCACACGTATTTTCTTTCTGGAAGATGGGATGGGGAAGACTATGGAAGTACAGACTTGAGCTCCATCTTCCTGCACCAGCCATCTCCTCTGAGAAGTACCCAACCAGTTGCTCCAGGTCTTGAATAAGAGGGATGGAGACACTGCCTTTAAAGACAGAATATCTTTTTGCAGTAGTTAAGACAGAGAAATTAAAAAGGATTTGGGAGAGGTGGGTTGGTTTTTGAAGCAGAATATACACATTGAAGTTCATCTTCACGCTTTGGAGTCTGTCACTGTTAACTTCTCAGCCATGTGCACAGATCACCAGGAAGAGACTGCAGGAGCAATATGCAAATTTTGGGTATGCATGGCAATATCCCTTTCAAGCCTTTCCATATATCCAGTGTATGTCTCCAACACCCTAAAGTGGGGGCAGCCCTTCTTCCTCAATTCCTTTAGGGCTCAAAGAGTGATCCTTCTGGAGAGAAAGGACTTCTTCACATCCTCTATCAGTGATGCACCAGGGGAACTGAGCTGTGCAAATCTTCACCTGGAGTGGTGGGTGAAGCCTCTACCACCACAATGACCACTACCACCCTGGAGAAGAGGATTTCCTTTTAGTACCATGAAGCCTGCTGACTGATGATGTGGCCATGCAGGACACTTGGCAGACTGGACATCACCACACACAGCTTTCTTTCCATACAGTTAATGCTTGCTCCAAGGCAAGCATTGTGTTGCTGTTGTGCCTGCAGCTGGAGCCTATGCAGCTATTCCTGATGGGGTGACAGCAAAGCAGAGGCAAATTTAAATCCTAAAGTTGGTGGGCCATGGGCAGGCATTTACAGTTATTGCCCAAGCTACCTTTGGAGGGGAGGAAGATGCTACCTGCCTTTCCAAAATGGAAAAAAAAAAAAGCAGGTGAAGCCACCCTGCAGCTCCCAGACACAGCCCCCTTTCCTTCCCATGGCATTTGCAGGCAGGAGATCTGACTTCAGCCAGCCCTGGCATGACAAATGTCTGCTGGCTCTCCCTGGCATTAGCAGACTGCTCGCTCTTGGGGGTCTGTGCCAGTCCATACAGATCCCTGATTCATCCTAAACTGCTTTGCTGGCGTGCACTGGATTAAGCGCCCTGCACTCCCGTGACCTTAGCAGAGACAAGGCTTCCCCCCTGCACAAAGGCAGGCTTTGCCTAAAAACCAGACATCTATGACCAGACACCCCTCTCTAGAGGTCCCATCCCACATGGCCAGCAGCAAGACACAGCTTGCAAATGATGCAGAGGTCATATCCTCCTCCTATGACTGATGCTTCTGGCTGAAATCCATTTCAGAGCTATGATGAATAAATTATCCCACTGTTGGAGTGCACACAGCACAGCCTTCTTTATCTGCAAAACTGTGCTGCCTGAACTGTGTAGATTCTTACATGACACCAGCCACTTCCTAACCTTCCTAAGCAGGAAGTCAGGCTGGTGTTTTAACTTGGGTTCAAATCAGCTGAACCCCTAATAACACAGTTTAGCACTTCTTTGCAGGTTTGACGTACCTTAACTCTGCAAAACAATGTGGTCCTTTCATGGACTCCTTTATTTTTGTATCCTTTCTCTTGTGGAAGTTCAGCCAGAAAAAGGCACCATTGCATCGTTCTAACCCCACCCATGTGAGGAATTGTGCTGGGTGTCACTTTTTGCTGATCTTGCTACTGAAATTAAATCAGATTGCTACAAAACGTGTCTAGAACAGAGATGGAGACAGATCTGAGGCAATGATGAGCACAGGGAGCTCCAGGGCATTACTTTAATTAAGATAATCCTATTTGTTGCTCATCCTGAAACAGGTTATGCCAGAAATTATTTCAGTTCCTAGCCAGGCCATTCTAGGCAAGGAACTGTAAAAGGTCCCCCTCTTTTTTTTCAGCCTTATTTCCTATAATCTGTGACAGTCACAAGACCCAGACTGCAATCAGCGGCACGCAGGGATGCACACAGGCTGCAGGTGGGGGAACAAAAAGCCAAACCTGCTGCTCTCTGGCAATGGCTCATGCCAGGGGTCTGAAAAAGCTGCTTTCTTGCCCACTGACAGGTGGCTGCTTTGGGGTCAATGCCCTGGATGGGTACACAACCTCGCTCCTCCTGCTGACATTTCACAACAGAAGATGAGACAACAACTTAAGCCTTGATCAGGTACTAAGATGCTGCAAAACACAAAGGCCTGCTTGCTAAGTCCCTCTTCATCAAGCACTCGATATGATCAGACGTCTGCCAGCTCCAGCACATGAACTGGGACTGAAAAGGTTGGCACTGAAGTCCAAGAAGTCCCAGTTTGGAAAATAAGATGGGTTTCTACGTCATTCAAGCAGAGTCAAAGTCAGGGCAACTTCCCTGTGAAACTGCCTGCGGTTCCTGCAACAAGATTTTTTTTTCCCCCTCTAATAAAGCACAGCATATCAAAATTAACATCAAAGGGAAGGTTCTTGTTTTCAATAAGAGGATTTTTTTCAAAGATGACATCTTAGTCATTGTTAAAATAACACAGAGCAGCTGTCTTGTGACACTTGAGTTTCTATCATGTCAGCCAAGTGGTGAAAACAAACCTGAAGGAAAACATGCAATGCAGATATGTGGCAGCCTGAGCGCTCAGAGAAGGAACAAAACCTACCCACTCTGCTTTAGAAAAATCAGATCAAGGGCTTGTCACATTTATTTTAGCTAGAAAAAAGCCCATAGCCATCTGACAGGACTGTGATCCCAGCATAAGGTCCTTGAAATGCCACAGTTGAACTGCATCCAGCTGTGGCAGCAGGAGTATCTGAGCAGCTTCCATGCTCCTGATACAAGAGCATGGTGTTGCACATCGAGATAAAGGATACAAACTAATTTTACTTTTTTTTATTAAATGAAGGCACACTTCTTTTGTGCTTCTCAGGGTCTTTACATTTAATGGTGTGTGGCTGCTTCCTGCCTGCACTTGCCGTGGTGCAAGGCAGCGGGTGTTAGGCTGGACAGGACTAAAACCAAAGCTCTTTTCTACTCCCCGGGGTCACCAGACTGCTCCTTCCCTGCTTGGAGCCAAGCACTGCTTCTCTGTTTGCTGGGAGAGGGGATGGCCATTTCCAGTCTCCCAGCATGAGACAATGCCATCTCTGTGCCCAAGAGTCATGGGCCATTTACAGGCTGTTATTTATAACATCTTTTATTCTACTACAAGAGCTTTCTGATTTTCTGACCCAAAGATCCTCAAAACCTACTTGCCAGTCTGACCCTTCGCCATCCAGCAGACCTGAGTGACATCAGCTACAGCATGCTTAACACACCCACTAACTATCAAGGGAAATCCAAAACAGACGGGGATCAGAGATTGCTACCACTCCACAGCACTGATGCTGGATCCCGTCTGTCCCCACTGTCTCACCCAGGGAAGCCAAGGTGTGCTAAAACCACTCATCATTACTCACCCCAAACACCCTCCAGGACCTGAAGGAATTCCCTGTACCCTGCTGGAATTCAGTGGTTTACCCACAATGTCCCTAACCAATTAGTGCTAATTTCTAATTAGAAAGAACCAAGTCACAAGAGAGCCTCTGATTTTGCCTGTGGAGCAGCACTGATGAACAAAGAGATTAGAACCACCCTGAAATGAACAGAAGGATTATAACACCCCAAGCCCACCTCCACCCCATCCCTACTGTCACTAAGATGATTTTGTTTCTGTTGGTTTTTTTTTTAAAGGATGAGACTACAGCTGGTCTTTGGCTGGGTGAACTGGACATGACTCCTGATAGCTGGGCAAGGAGGATGCTCAGCTCCATGTTGTCCCTACAGCTATGTAGATACTCTTCAGAAATATTTCTCTCTATATAGCCCTTTAAACCAAGCTCAAATTTCTGCCAAGGACTCCCAGCAGGAGCTAGAAGCAGTCCAGCCAAACCCCCCACTTCTAAACATGAAGGCTGCAGAGGCCATAGCAACAAGGTAATGCCAGGCTTCAGCCCTCTCCTGTGCAGAGTGCTGCAAGCAGAGCAGGTCAGACACAATGCTCCTCTCCTTACCCAGCAAGGATCCTGTCATTAGGTTCAAAGGGTTTTTTGTTTCAAGAGGTTTGTAAGAGGAACATATAACAGATACTGTTTATTAAATACAATTCAGTTTTGCAGTGGTGTTTGGTGCAGAGTTTAACACCAAAGCCAAGACATAATGTTGGTGTCTCTATCCTTGATTTTCACAGACAGGTGTACACAATATAATACCTAAGTGGCTTCTCACAGGCACAGCTAGGAGCAAAACACAAAATCTAGGTAATGTTCTAGACAAATAATTCTTCCCCCAGGGAGAATTACAAGGAACATCGACTGGGCTGTATCAGTCACATCTCCCACATCACTGTCAGGAGGTGGAGACACAGGAGTGACCTGTAGTGTGCACTGCCCTCTGCTCTCACAGGGCAGGGAGCCAGCACAAACATCCCTGCTGTACTCCTGCTTGCACAGGGAAGCTGAAGTGCAAACATGGCAGCAGCATTTAGGAAACGCTTTTTAAAGCTATGTAAGTCAGATCAGGACTTTACCTCGACTGGTAACCCAGAAATTTCTAGGAAAGCTTTAAAATATTAAAGACTAATGAGTAGAATCAGGCAATGTTCCAGAGATCTCTGGTTTCTCTATTGACTTTTCAAAAGCCTGACTCATCATAAGGATCCATCACACCCGCCCTTCCAAATATACACTCTTTCTTTTCCTCCTTACCTTGTCACTGTTTCTGTATTTGCCCCATTTCTTCAGCATCTTAAGCCACTTGTCCACACGTTCAATTTCCTGCTGTTTTTGCTGGTGCAAGGGAGAAGAAAAGACAAGACAAATATAAGAAAAAAAATCCCCAGTAGATGCCTCCTGAAAACACAAAACTTCATTCTCTTAGGTTTAAACTTCTATGCAAAGACCTCTCATCAGGGATGGGAATAATCCACAGGTGCGTGCAGAAACTGGTAATTTCAGCACTTGATAATTAAAAGCAGCATTGGCGAAAATGACAAGACACACAGGCTTAACACAGAGAAAGCATTCCCAAGAGTATTCCCTGACAAAAAAAATCTTTGCAGGTCCAGCTAGATTCGAATCTTATCACTGTATCAGATTGGCAGAAACATGATTCAGCCCCAGTTAGCAGGGTCCTAACAGAGGACATGCTCTCATCTCAGGGAGATGAGGATGAAGATGATGGTTACCTAGAACTTCCACCATTTTCCCTTGCACGTGCAGTCCCCTTTATGAGCCACAGCCGCTGAGCACTGTGCCAAAGCAGAGCAGAAAGCCCAATATTGCTTTAAAGAGGTGCTTTTCAGTGCAGTGTGGAGGAGGGAAGATATCTGACCCAGCAAAATAAAAGCTCCAACAGCTGGGCGTCGTGCAGAGTTCCCACCTCTGGGTGAGCAGCAGTGACCAGTGGGTGCTGGCTGCCTGCTTTGCTCTTACTTGCTCACTCGTTTCCTCAAAAAACACTCCCTCCCCAGCTGGTGTGATAAGGATGCCACATCCATGATGCCAGAGCTGGCAGCTCTCACCTTCTCCTCCAAGGCGGTGCAGGTTGGCAGCTCCTGCTCGCTGGAAAAGCAAGGGGTCAGTGGTTACTCCATAGGCAAGAAAGGGTGTGGAGGAGCACGGGGTGCTGCAGCTCAGGGACCACCTCAGACACCTGAGTCCTGGGGACTTTGTGCCTTTCCTATAGCTGCCCCCAGTATGAAAGAGGCAGGGGAAGCACCATCCAAAATCCCACCACCCAACAGGAGCTCCTGGGGGGTGATCAAGCACTGGATATAACTGGAAATCCTGGGCATATATGTCCTCTTCAATACACACATGATCAGCAATTTAAATGGTGGGGAAGCAGAATTTCTGGACAGCAATTGCTTAAAACCCCCCTCCTGCACACAGAACACCTACTGTTATAACTTTTGTTCAGAATCAGAATAAAACCAGTTATTTTAAGCACTCTTTCCAGGCACAGGGTGTACAACTAATTCATGTGCACCTTAGTTAGGATGGGGATTTCCTAAGGGAGACAAAAATGATCAGATATCTTGTCTCATCTCTTCCTATAGAGCTCCCCAAATCATCAGGTGCAAACACAAGGGCCTCTCCCTCTGTGACACACCACGGTGGCACAGGAGCACCAGCCTGCACCTTCTAACACCAGGGCTTATGGTAGGAAACCACATCTAAGTCCTGCCTTGCAGCAGATTCAAAGCATCAGAGTGTTTGGACATGCACAGTTGAGGAAGGAGGCCCATTTAGTCTTTTGTCCTGCATTTGGGATTGATCAAGCCAAGCCACAGAGCAGCTTATGGGAGAGATGCTGGGCCTGTCATGCTCAGTGCAGAAGGATGGTCCACACACACACTGGTCAGAGAGGAAAAGAGACAGCAGGAGGACTTACTGCAGGAATCCAAACCGGTCTGTAACTTTGTACAGCGTGAAATCAGCATCTTCCCACTGGTCAATTTGAGCTCCTTCCTGCCTGCCCTGAAAGCAGAAAGGACACCTGTGAGCTGGTCCCAGCATCGGGAATGCCCCAGTGCCTGCATCCATCCCTCTCTCCTGAATGATGAAAGGCACAGAGCCAGGAGAGCAAAACCTGCACTAAAGAGCCAAATACAAGACAGGCAAGAGAAAAATGTCAAGTTCAGCCTATCCAGCATTCCATGCGTGCCTCTGCTAGAGGCTGGGAAGGGCTGTACATCAGAAAAAACAGTGCTGTTTGGCATAAGCCATCCTGGTGTTAAGGGAGCACTGAAGCACCAGAAGCTCAGCACCTTTCAGTATCTATACTGAGCACACATGGGACCCTCAAGAAACTCGGGGGATGTAGTAAGAGGGGATGTACAGGCAGGGAGAGCTGGCATGAAGCCTGATGGCATGAAAGTTACTGGGGCGATGCCTGCAGGGAGGCAAAAGCTCTTATTTGACGCATTCCTAATTGATTAAACAGCTTCAGCTTCAGCCCCAGCTGAGGGGAGACACACGAGGCTGGTACCTTCTCATACTTGGCGACGATCTCTGCTTTTTCCTGGGCTATTAAAGACTCTATATCCTTCTTCATATCAGAAGCTGTAAGAGAAGAAAAAGCAGGAGGGAGGGGAAAGGAGATAAGTAAATGTGTACACAACATGTGAAATATTTTAGGAAAGTGCTAATACAAAAAACGTTTGCTGACAATTTTAGCTTCCAGCCATATCCCACAGCTAAAATTAGGCCGAGGTTGCACAGCTGCTGTACAGAGCGTTTGTGGAGCTTGCCTGCACGCAGCAGGACCGCCAGCTCCCAGCTCCCTGCACTGGGACACAGCCCAACCCGAGCAAGGGGGGTCTTGTCTTTGTTCTCAGGCACACACATGACAGTATGAAAGACATAGCTTTTAAATCGAGACACACAAACCAGCCAGAGTCCCGGCCCAGCACAGGACCGGTGCCAGCCGGGCACTGCTTGGCACAGCATCCACACGGATGACAGCAAACCACCGCGCTCCTGCCCCACCTATGGATGGGAAGCCAGGAGATGCTCTGTAGGGGCATCCGGAGGCAGATTTAACATCAAAGAAGAAATTAAAAGGCGAAGTTTTTGCCTGCTGAAGTGTGCATGAGACAAGTGAATTGGCCTCTAGGTGATAACCTCCTATATACAACTCCAAAAGAAAAAGAACACAGTGGCAAGATGTTGAAACGGACCAGTCTTGGTCTAAGCAAGACCCAGTCTAGGTCCCTGAGGTCTGTGCTCTGCTTCATCCCGTACACATACGTATAAGCAAGGTAACTCCCCATGTCAAACACAACTTGAACGTTTTCCTGTACAAGCCCAAAGAAGCATCCTATCCTCCCTGTCAAGCCATAACCAGTTCCTCATTCACCAAAGGTGCACCTGACACACCAAGGAGAAAACATGGGCAGACAAAACCCCCAGGGGTGGCTGCAAGGAAAAGGGCTGAGGGAAAGTCCATCAAGTCCTCCTCTTTTGAAACTCTGTGGAGCCACAACCAGCCCAGCTCAGCTATGGCACCACTAAAAGCCAGGCCACCACAGGCCACATTACCCAAACCCTTGGGCCATTGTAGCTCTCTAATGGATAGCTTAAACCACAACAAGGAGCCATCCTGACCTCCTTTCAGGAGGAACCTGAAGAGTTCTTCCTGTAGGACGTTACCCCAGCTTCCAGCTGAAGATGCATCTCTGCAGCAGTGCTTGCCACTGAACAAGCCAGAGCAGCCAAAGGTATCACTTAGGATCATCTGAAGGGTGGGATTATAAATTGAGGAGAAAAAAAACTCGGGGGGATATGATGAGCAAAAGCATCAGCACCCTCCAAGGCTCACCCCAGTTGTCTGTACCTTCAGACACCTGCAAGAGACTACTTGTCTCATCTTAACAACTCCTTAATGCAACCTGCTCACTGCCACCGTGTCTTTCAGGCATGGATGGAGATGGCCAAGAGATCCAGCTTTCCTTAACTCTTCATTTTGAAAGCAGCTCTCTCTCCTAGTTGTCAGCAGTGTGATAGAAATATTATATCACATGCAATATAAATAGGGCTCTTCTGTGACCCGTTATGAGGCAACAGCACAGGCATGACACAACTTTACACTCATCCATTCAGACACTGGAAAAATGCAAATTCTTCGAATTCACGGCAGGAATGGGTGTATCCTCCCCTGTTATTGGCTCCACAATCAAAATAGAGCAATGATAGAAATATTAAAGTGTATTTTGTTCTTTTATTTTTCCAAGCTGCAGCTCTCCTACTTCAAATGTGAACTTTGTTCAACACATTTTAATCACACCTTAATTTTTCAAAGTAGCAAGGTCTGAGTAACGTGTCACCTAATATTTCTGCATCTCCTCCTTCTCACATCTCCTGTGAGATTTAACTCTCCCAATTATGACTTTTTTGTTATTGTTGTTATGGGGCCAAAAAATTCAAATGATGTCTTTGACATGCTGCTAAAAATACAAATATTCTGCAGGCTACAGGGAAAAAATAAACTGTACATCAGATTAAATGGGCAATTTTTCAAGACACTTAAAAAGTGAAAGCTATTCTGAACATCTCTGACCACAGTCTGTAATACAATAACAAAGGAAGAGCAACTTGGTACCATGGGAGGATTTACACAACAAGAACACATATATTTTGGCATTCGCCTCTGCAAAAGCCTCTCTGCAGCCAGAAACACCGGACTTGTGCAAAGGAGCCAGTTTTGCATCTCATGCCTGGACTATGCACATTTGTTTTCTCTTTCTAGAACAGTGCAAAAGTCCAAATTTAGGAAAAAACTTGAAAGCAGAGAAAATGGTTGATGGCAGTGAGAAGGACAGAGATGGCAAGTGGCTGCACCAGCCTTGGGGTGTGACCACAATGCTGCTGCTTGGGAGAGCACAGAGACTGTGCTGCGCTCAACGAGGTGATTGTCAAACTACTCTGGAGAGGGAACAGAACATAACTGAGCTCTGTAACAGCATTCATTGAATAGGGGTATTTTTATTATTTAATTCTGCACATCCTCAAACTCCAGAGTAGTTTTGACACCATGGTGTTAAATAGCATTTGCTTGAGGGAAAAACACCTTGTGTACATGGAAACTACTGAGATTTATTTTCTGAAGAATTTTACGAAACACATCATTTTTTTACTTGATGTAAACAGGCTTCCTATAAATAGGAATGGGCTGTAACCTGTTCTCCATATAACTATGTATGACTCCATACTTTCTTTTTTTTAATATACCACTCAAATTAGTTTCTCAAGCCCGCCACCCAATTTTCTCCTGCGAGTACGGTATTTTCCTAGCAAAGAGATATTTCTTCCACGACAAACACACAAGATGAAGCTGCTATGAACAGGAATAGTATGAAAATGTGAACAATTTAACAATGGTATTAGATAATTTACTGGGATATAACCAACAGAAAGCCCTGAACCATGCACATTTAAATTCAACTCCAAAACAAAGTTATAAACTAGTTCCTTTTAGAAAGAATGAGTTGAAAACACCCACAATCTGTCATCTCACACTAAAGCTTGCAGCTTCCAGTTTACAATTTAAGGAAGTAAAAATTAATACCAGCAACAATAAGCCTAAAGATGCTAATGAAAATGCACGTCACTGCCTACCCGCATTGAACATTATCTAGCCATCAGCAAACCTGAAATAAAATGCCCAACTTTTGAACGAAAGCAACTTTCCTTAAATTAATTCACCAGCTGGGATCTCAAGTATTGGCAGCAAGAAGAAAGCATCTGCATCAAAAATCCAAGACTTCATGTCAAAATCGTTCTCCATACATCAGATTGACGGTTATAACCTTCCCCACGAGCCCCGTATTTTTCCAGTCAGATCTGCCAAGCTCCCACCGTCCCACATGGGATAGCACCTGCCAGGACCAGCCTGGCTGGGAGAGGGGAACCTCTGCCCACCAGCCACCACCCCAGTGCTGCAGCCCTGCTCACTGCCCAGAAGAATTGAGCATTTCCCACGGCCTAGCAGCAGTGCTCCTTGTGGCACAGCCTGGGACACGCACACATCCCCTGTTACCCCCAGCCACGACACGATGTCTCACGCTTACAAAACCCATCAGCAAATCACCCTGCCAGCACTTGGCAGTTGGGCTTTTGAAAATGAAAATATCAGTAAAACCTCTTCTTAGGAAACACTGCATAGTAACATGTTCTCAGTTTCAGGCTGGATTTGAGGGTATTCTGGAACTCAGTTTTTAAATCTTTTGTAGTATAGAACAGTATCTACTCAAGCCATTTGAGATTAAGACTACACGTTTGTAGTTGGTTTTTATTTGGCAGAAGGTCATTGAAAAAGCAGAAATGGGTTTAGGTGAACGTGTGTTCTCATTCTGAATGGGTCCACCTAACTTTAAATAGAGACTGCTGCTAGGAGAAGAAAAAAAAAAAGCAAGTTTTGACACACCACATTGGCCTCTATCAGAGTGAAACTACTGCTGTGGAATAAAGTAAAAAAGGTACATACTTACTACAGTCATACCCACCACTGCTGAAACACAAGAAGTCACCGTTCCTGTTTCATGTTCCATTTTAAAAGCACATTTTAACACAGCATTTTATGTCTTTAGCCATCTATGGTATCAGCCTGCAATTCTTCCTTTAGGGGAACAGTTTTAAAGGAAAAGTGTATACATCTATACAAGTGAAAATGCTTATACATCTGCTAAGAGGCAAGACCCTCTCACAAGATACACCTGCAGTCTGCACCACTTCTCAGCAAAGCACTTGTAAAGCTACTACTAGTTGTAACAGTGACTCATGCACTTGCATGCCCTGGAATAAACGTGGCCAGGCGGAGCAGTGAAAGCGAATAAAGCAAGCTGTGAACAGTTGAGTAAGCCCCATCAGGACTTTTTAAGTGCATGAAACAGACACCTTGACATGCTTCAAACCACACAGGCTAAGGGCTTGGAGCAATGTGCCCATCCTGGATGCCTGGTAGAAGCTGGGGGGATAGTCAGCAGCTGGAAGCCAAGAGGAGCTGTCATCAGAGGCTTTTCTCCCACACAGTCAAAGCCTTTTGGAAGCAAAGCCACGGCATTACACCACTGCACATACCTACCAAGCACAGCCAAAGTGAGCATGGCTTTGGGACTGCTCTGACTGCATCACCACAGCCTGAGGAAACCTCAGCGCCCCTCAAGGCACCCAGGAGGGGCTGTGGGCAGTTACAGGTGGGCACTGGCATGCCTGGCTGTGTGCCCGGGAGGTGACAAGCCAAGGAGGAAGTGATGGCCACACGCTGCTGACTGCAGGCAGAGCTTCTGCTTTTTGAGAACCAGCCCCCATGTGGAAGCCAACCTGCTCCTGAGGCCATGGTACAAGACAGGCCAGCATCCCCATTTCTGGTGTTGCAGCTGCTGCAGCATTTTTTTACTAAAGTCTCGAATTTCTATTCCAAAATTGACAACACACTCAATGCACTTGCATCGAGGACTTCTGCTCATCCCCATGTGCAGATTCTCTCTCATTAAAAAACTCAGACTGCAAACATCCTGGCCAGGCACCAGCTTCAAAACACATCACTGGACTGTGCATCCCCAACCTTAGCTCAAATCCGGCACACGATTACATCCCTGCTACCGGAAAGGAAATCAAGACCTGCACTCACAAAGTGAATTACGGCTTCAGGAATGAAATTACTATCAAGCAGGATGAACCAAGATACAGGAGATCCTGTTTGCATGTTTATTTCCTTGACTACAACCCAAGAGTACACAAGCAAGCTTTTTTGTTTGTTTGTTTTAAGAGCATAAGGAGCACTAAGCCAGCTGAATTGCAGGAAGGTTTGTTTTAACTGTCTTGGGGTCTTTGAAAATGACTGCCCATAGATCACTTTAGATGAATCACAGATGTGCTACAGAAAAATCAGATGATCTCCTGTCCTAGTAAAACTTGCATTGTATCTGAAACCGCACTGGATGCTGCGCTGGATAAAAGAGTCATCTCCCTCAGCAGAGGTACTGGGAACACCAAGGGAGAACCTCCACTGCAACTCATTTTGACACCACCAGCAATATCCCAAGAAGCCAGAGCATCCAGCATCATCATAGATGAGATCCTGCTGATTTATTAGCATGTGTAACCACTGTATATGGCAGCTCTCAGGGAGATTCTCATTTGCTCCAGAGCCAGCCTGTGAGTCTAGAGAAGAGAGGATGAAAATACAACCCATCTCCAAGCAACATGCCCTTACCTGAGCCTTGTATCAGGTGCCAAGATTCATCAGTTCAGCTGGAGCTGTCCACTCCCCTGAAGGCATCTACCCGGCAGGAGCCAGTTGTCTCTGCTGCAGGGTGGTGAGTACACCCAGTTGCCACAGCACACCGGTCAAATGCTCTTTGGCTCACCCACACTGCCCCAGCTTTGCGTGGCTGTCCTCCTCCACCCTCGTCCTCTGGCACGTGAGAGCTCACTGCAGGTGGCTGGGAGAAGAGGCAAGGCAGGAGGCAATCCACACTCTCTCGTCCCTTGGGCTCACTGCGAAGGAAATAAGAAATTGGTCAGTTTTTCAGTTCTGCCACAGCACAGGCACCATCCTTTACCAGGGGTCTTTGAACACAGAGGAAAGGCAGGTCCCTTCAGAGCTGGTGGGGAAGGAGCAGGCTGTAACTGCAGGGCACACAGTGGCAGAAAATAAACTACACTCGTCCATGTTACAAAAAAAAACCCTGGTGTGGTTTTTCTCGCCATTTTCCGGCCTGGTTGAGTGCCAGGGCTTCCCATGCAGGTCTGAGAGACCAACACACTTTTGCACCAGCCTGCACATTGCACTGGTAACTCAGCAGGCTGAATATACCTCCTACCCAAGCCACAGGCACAGTATTACACCCAACTCCAGCTGATCTAAGGGTATGTTGCCCCCAAGAAGGGCTGCAAGGGAAGGTTCAGGCCATTCTTTCAGGACTTGGGTCGAGTTAAGACCAGTACATGACATCACCAACTTGCACTGCAGAAGAGCCAGCACTGGCTGTGTCACCTGAGCCACCTTCCAGCACCTGCAGTTCTCCCTGATACATCCAAACAGCTACACAGTCCAAAGGACAGCAGAGCCCAACACAGAGCTATCACTAATAAAAACCAACTTTTTAGTTCTCACCTTCAGCAACTCAGAGAAGCAACTCATTAGTTCCACAAGTGTGAAATCAAGACAGAATCTGAAAGCACTGTGCTCTCTCTGCTTGAAGTCCGCAAGCACTGGGGAGAGGAAGCACAGCTCACTTCCGTCATGAGCCGCCACTTTAATAATACCACCTCTCCTCCAATCCCCCTCACAAACACCAGCAAATGGACTTTTTACCAATGTTTCTGAGATGTCCTGTGCTGAATTTCCCTGCTGTCACCTCTCCAGCACCCAGACACAACAACTTGGAGGCCCTAAAGTGCAGAAGGCCTCACACCCTTTCAGAGGTACTCACCATTATAAACAAGCAACCCATTACACAGATTATATTTTATATATGTTATCACCTCGTAGGTTGTAGTGTGTCTTACACACATTAAATGCAGATTACACACATTTCCCTCTACTCTCCCAATTTGCACTAAGCTTTTACAGTACAAGGGCAAGCGGTAGTGACAATGATGACAACACTTTGCCACTAGACTGCAGCAAGATCAAGAAACCCAAATACATTGGCCAAGTCTTCTAGTTATAGAAATAACTAAAAAGCCATGTAACACTGCAACTATATGCTATCCACCCCCCTCAACACAAGCAGCACTTTCAATAAATAAAGCCTCTCTCAACCCTCTCCCCACCATCCCTCTTCCTTTGCTCTCAGTACTTACATCTCACTCTCCTTCTCACACACGTTTGTGGTGGTGGGCCTTGGCACTCTTCTCCCCAAGGATGGAGATGGGATGAGATAAACAGGAGAGCTGATAAAGAGATTTGGTCTCCTCCCTGCTTATGCTCAGTAAGCCCAATCTTGGTGCTTCTGCACAGCTCAGTTGCTGCAAAGTCAGAAGACGCAGCTTTGGACGTAAGCTAAACCCTCTGAGCAGAGCAGTGACTCTATAAGCAATTCTTTGTCAGCTTCTATTTTTAGACCTCACAGGGAATAAAAGAGCATCCAAACATTCTTTAAGCTCTTTTTAACGTGAACCCATCTTCTAGAGACAACAATAGCCAAAAAAAAAACCAGACAAAGGACTGCACAAAAATTAAAGATGCATGAGTTATTTTTTAAAAGCATCATTATTTAAATGATTTTTCATTTGAAAAAAAGAAGCAAACTGAAGAATGCAAAAGTCCACATGCTGCTTTTGGGAATTGAAGATTAATTTTCTTTCTGCATTCCCTCCTTTTTCCATTCCAGTGTCTATAAAAAGGGCAAAAAAAAAAGCCAGAGGGAAAACAGAAAAAAGACCTGTTTTTTTCGGGTGATGCACTGACCTGGAAGGGAACTATATCAACACAGAGCTTAGGAACTGGCTTCTCCTGTTTCCTAAAGACTGGAAGGGCAGTTTGCATTTCTTTAACCATAAACCAAAGGAAACTAAACAATAGTCATTCTCTCTTGGACATGCATTCCTCCTAAAACACTGTGTTTTATTCTTTTTGGTACATGTAGCAACACTACAGGACACACTACTCTTCCCTTGTCATTCTTGCCTCCAGCTATACTTGGCAATTTTGGGTAAGCTAAAGGCTCCTTTTGCTGTTTAAAACTTTCCCTGGTTTTGGCTTGGCGGGCACTGTCAGCTAGAGGCCACCCACACCCAACACGTGCCTGAAGCAGCAGGGTGAGGACACGTGTCCTGGCTGATACCCAATATGTCACCCTGGGCACTGTGGAGCTAGTGATGCTCCCTAGCCAAAACCAAAGGAACAAGGATGCAAACATAAGCTATCATGCTGCCAGCAGCCTGTGCTCTCTTTGGCACAGACAGGCAGCATCTTTTTTAAAACACATACAAGGAAATAACAAATGTACCATTATATAAAGTTGCTGGTACAGCCAATGAAATAAAGGAGTAGGAAGTTAAAAATCCACTAACAAGATGCAGCTTGGCTGTGAAAAACTTGTCCAAAATAATTATTGAGGGGAATGACTTGCACGCTACAGATATCTAAGTTGAGTTACAGTGAGAACTTTGCTGACTCTGTGTGTCTTACACTGCTTTCAAGAACCTCTGGCTTCACCTCGTTTTTAGGAGGGAGGCAGCTTCAGCCATTAGCCTGACCCCAACTAATGCCCAGCCCCTAGGAACCACCCTCATTCCTTCGATCACTTTAATGACTTTAATCAGCTCGCACTGCCTCCAAATACAGAACCCTTGCAGGACATTATTTGTCTTTGGCAGCCTCTGCAGAGGACACTCCCTGACCATTTTACTGGCAGTATCCTGGACTTGCATTACCTTCAAACAGCATCTCCAGATGCTAACGCATGAACTTTTGTTAACTTGTTTTCTTCTATCAAAGCCCCATGCGAGCATATCCAGTAATAGAAAACTTGAGGGAAACAAGAAGTATTTGATCCAACACCGGAAAGTACTGAGAAAACGTCCCCCAAAGCTTTTTTAACAGCCTTGGAACTATATGTGGGACAGCATTAGGATACGTAGTTTTTTCAAGTCATATGAAAGCAATCTTTTTAATTACAACGTAACTTTTCCCTTCCTTTTTGCTTGTTGTTAACTTCTAAAATCACCCCAACTTAAGAAATGCAGGATTTGTGTGTGTGCGTGTACGCAAATCCAACATTTTATTAAAGTCATAGACTCATAAAACAGTCTGGGTTGGAAGGGACCTTGGAGATCATCTAATTCCAACCCCCATGCTAAGGACAGGGATGCCATTCACTAGACCAGGTTGCTCAGGGCCCAACTGGTCTAGCTTTGAACACTTCCAGGGATAGGGCATCCACAACATTTCTGGGCAACCTGTTCCAGTGCCTCACCATCCCAAGTAAAGAATTTCTTCCTAACATTTAATCTCTCTTCTTTTAGCTTGAAATCATTCACCCTTGTCCTATCCACAGGTGCCTGTGTAAAAAGTCACTCTCCCTCTTTTTTTCTATGCCCTGTTTGAGTATTGGAAGGTCCTTTTGGAGCCTTCTCTTTTCTGGGCTGAACAACCCCAGTTCTCTTCTCCTGTTCTCACATGAGAAGTGCTCCAGCCCTCTGATCATCTTTGTGGCCCTTCTCTGGACCTACTCTAACAGGCCCATGTCTTTTTTATGCTGACAACTCCAGAGCTGGACGCAGCACTCCAGGTGGGGTCTCAGGAGGACAGAGTAGAGGAGGAGAATTCCCTGTCTCGCCCTACATTTACTGTTTTGCATGTCCTCAGCATTTCTGATGTGAATAATGGACAGCAACAGAAGTGGGATAAAAACAAGTCAAAGGGGACCACAGCAGGCTCAAGTCTATCAATAGAAATACTTGAGCCAGGTTTTTCCAGTGAAAGCTGGAGCATGCACGAAAGAAGTGACAATATGCATGGAAGAACTAAAAAACTCACAAAACCTCTTCTTGGATGAGATAAAAAGCAGAGGCAGGAGTTTAAAAAAGCAGAGGGAGAAGTTTAAGCACATGAGAGCTTGTGGCAGTGATATAAAGACAAGCATTTGGTATGATGGAAACCCATGCAATGCTGTCCAGAAAAGCAGCAGCAGATGCTGTTTTCTCCAGGAAACAAACAAACACAACTCAAGTATCACCTGCATTTCAAGATGCAGTCTGACTTAGCTGAAAACATACTCAGCTGAAGGGAAAAAAAAAAAAAAAGGTACTTTGAACTTGAAAGGTGCATTTACCTTAAAAATGCTTTAACATTCACCCAACAAAGCAACAACCAGACAGTTCACTTAAAACACTTCACTTCTAAACACAAAATTTCAGTTAACTGCTGCAAAAGGCATTTGCAAGCAGGATGATGATTTCCTCAGCAGCTTGGGAAATGAATCTTCCTGTTCCAAGATCAAAACCTGGGAGACCACAATGCATCCTACTGAAGGGCAGCCTGACTCCGCACTGTGAAAGAAAGCTTGGAAAAGGGAAGTTGCAAATAAATAAGCATCTAAGGGCAGTGGAGTGCCTTTTGATAGGAAAGGAACTTTTTTCCCTAATGTAAAGAATGGGGCCAACACAAAGAATAAGATCCCTGCTTGAGTTAGAACATGCCAGCAGCCCTTCAGATAAGAGTTCAAATCTAATATTGCATGGGAGCTTTTTGCCATTTCTTTTTTTTTTTCCAAAATATCAAGTCCTTCAGCAGGAAGGATCTTTCCAGAGAACAGAGATCAGAGCTGGTTCACACTTTATCATCACTGTTAGCCGAGTAGAGAGGGGCCTCCCTTTAATTTAAAGCACAGTTGCTTCAATCTTGTCCTGGCTGAATACAAACCAAGGACTTCATCTCCCTGGTTCCCATTTCCCATGTAAGCCTGGACCTGGATTTCCATCTTGGCCACAGACCTTCCTTTAGCATCTGCTTCACACAGATACACTACTGCAGCAAAACAAAAGCCATGCCTTTCCCACCCATTTCAAGCAGCCCTTCCTCATGGATCTCTCTCCTCCTAGGACCTGCTAGGAATGTGTACACTAAATCTCTTTTCCAGCAGTAAAGCCTGTGCTGCGTTAGAGTTACTACATGTTTCTCCCACTTCCTTCCATTGACAGCAAACAAAAGCTTGTTGCTCACTGTTATCAGAAAATATTTGCTTTCCCAGATTGTTTCTGCCCCCCTTGTTTCAGAAGGGTTTTCAGTAGAGTAACAGCTCATTCCCAACAATAAGCAGCAGGGGGTGATTTGAGACAGAGCCCGTCAGAGCCCACCCAGTAAATCCAGCCCAGACTGGGCACAGCCTGCTCCTGCCCTTCCAGCCATGCAGTCTCCAGCACCTCCTCCATCCCCTTACAGGTCCCGTGGAGAAGACAATGTTCCAGCAGTGTGGCTTGAAGAGATGGGACCAACTTTTGCACCACTGACCTGGCTTCAAGTGGCTGCCCCTGTTTTCCAGCTGCAGACCATCCCCAGAAGATACTGTGCCCACCCTGAGTATCTGCTGTATTGTACTCCAAGTATGCTACTTTGAGAACCTGCTCTTGTTACTGCACACTGCACTTCCTTCCTGCCAGATCCCTTATCACCATGTTTCATCCCCAAACGACACAGATGAAGCTTCCACTCTTGCTGGGGCTGCTCCTTTATTCAGTGACCAAAGGAAACATTCTCACACCAGGCACTAAGCCCATGGTGCTTCTGCTAATGAGCTATGATAAAGAATTAAACACAGGCGCCACATGAAAACAGGGCACCAAGGTTACAGTTCCCAAAAAAGCCCTACTCAGTCACTCTTTATTTTTAATTTCATCTTTTTTTAAGCAACCAGAATATCAAGTGTCAGGTCCTAAACCTAAGAAGGGCACCCAAAGTCCAAGTATTATTCAGGATACAAAATACTCGCTCTGGCCACCTAAGCTGACACCTTGCAAACTCATGACTGAAACCTGCCCATGACTGCCAATGCCAAACCCAAACAGCTTTCATCCACAGGTGGGGGTTCCCTGCAATGAAAGCATTACCCAGATAACCACTTTGTATCCCAAATTCAGTGTAAGGGAAGATGCACAACAGGCACCTGCAGAAGCTCGGCACCAGCCCTGCACCATCTCCCGATGGTTCCTTAAGGGAGCCTAAGGAGGCCCTAACTCTGGCCTTCACTTTGGCATAAGGCTCTGCCAAAGACAGATTTCAAAAATATGAGCTTCAAAATAAGTAATTTCTTGGTCCAAGAATACGGGGGGAAGGCAGTGCAGAAAGGACCACTTTGGCGAGTTTCTGATGTTGAATGATCCGTAACCTCTGTCAAGCAAGATCCCTCTTACTGTGACAAATCCTGTCCAGCCCTGGAGCAGTGTGGGACTTGCAAGCACCCCACACCACAGCCAGAGGAAGCACAAGCCATGTCTCTGACCTGGGAAAGGTCCTTCACAAGATACAACCGACTCTAACATTGCACCCCCTTAGGCACCAACATCCACCAGAACACAGATTTCAGTAATTCTTCTGCCAATGGGCTGCTGCTCCCTTTTCTTCTCTGCCCATCTTTGTCTGAAAAAGCTTCTAGAACTACAATAACTCCAAAGTCTTAAAGAAATGTATTATTAGGAGAAGGTCACAAAACAACAACTTGAGAATAGCTGCAGCTAAAAATACCCAATCCCCACACCCCACCTTTAGAGAAAACATTATCAGATGTCACTTCCCAGTGGTAAAAACATATTTGTTTTTTAATTAAGGTTGTATTTTGGACACTGGACTTTTTTTTTTGCCAGGGACCACAACAAGAGACCCTAGGAAAAGACCTTGTTTGTCCCCACAAAGATCCTGCTTTTCTGTGCTACCTGATTGAAAAACTCTGGGAAACTGGCACCTGCAAATTTGTATTTTCTTCTAACACCACCTAACTTTGCAAAATAACTTTCTAAAGAGAACAAAATATTTTGGCCACCCATATACAATGTCGCAGAGTATTTGTGCAATATAGATTAATTTTTTTAATACTTTAGAGTATCAAGGAGGTCAATTTGGGAAGGACAACAAGTGGAGCAGCAGTGCAAAGCAAGCATCAGCACAGGGCTGGAAACTGCCTCTCTTCTGACCCAAATTCTAGACAGGACTGGAAAAATCTGCATTATGGACACACTGAATTGGTTAGTCTGCTGCTCAAAGTCTCCCACCTCTAAAGAGCAATAGTCATGATGTACATCAACCTTAGGGCTTACTTCAACAGTAGGATGAGCAGAATCAAGGAAGTCAGCATCCTTCAGACTTTTATACCTTTCCAATTAAATAAACAAGCTCTGGTTTATTGATCACATAAAAAAACACCCAGAAGTTACTGCAGGCAGGTAAGGAAACACCTGTGATAACATTTTAACAAACTGAGCACATACAAGGGGAATCTTAGCACACCACAACATGCTTTCTTCCCCAAAGTCAAACAAAATCCAGGAATAACTTCTCCAGAAGGTCCACAAGCTCTGTCCAGGTCACACTCACTACTTTTTAACCCTTAACAAATCTACACCTTTCCCCCACTCAAAAACACTCAAACCAATACTTTTTTAAGAAGTCACACACAAAATAATTTTGACAGTCCATTACTTTGGTGGCCAACTCTTGCTCTGCTGTGCCCCTCCAGATGCCTCCTTCCCTCCACCATAAAACAAGCAATACATCTCACACGTGCCCATTCCCACTGCTTTCTGCCTGTCCATCCAGGCATTTGTACCTTTAGTCCACCTGCTTTCCCTGTTAAAGTTATTTGAAACTGGCCTGATGCAAAATTTGGTAGCACCAAAGAGATTGAGTGTGCAAGCTTCCTGCTTCCCTGAGAAGTCGAGGTGAATACCCACCAAAGTGCACTGCAAAGGACTAACCTGGAAGTGATGAGCAGGAAGACAACCAGACCACCACAGCTATATTCTACCGCTAAAAAATTTGCTAAAGAGAGATGCACCAGTGTGCTGGGGGCCTCCCTGTCCTCTGCCCAAAGGAGGAGGAGGAGGAGGAGGAGGTGGTTTGGGGTTATTTTGAAGGACAGCCACCAAGCACAACCACAGGGGTGTACTGGGAAAAAGGCAGGGCTCAGATTCACAGCCACCACCTCCCTCTGTCCACTCAGCCTGGAGGAACTTGGAAGACGTGCCCACGTGATGTCATTACTGGGTTGGTGTCTAAATAAAGGAAGTTTTTTATAGAATTTCTCACTGACAAACTTATTCCGGTAAACCCCGATAGCCAAGATGTCAAGCAGAAGGGAAGGAAAAGGGAAAACAATACCCCATAGCCTTGTTGGGGCCTGGACAGGTGGGTGGTGTCTCAGGAAAGAAACCTAAATAACCTAAACAAATTTACTCTCTCATACCTGCTTGTTAGATAAAAAGCACAGGGAAGAGCAGCACGCAATGTAAGGGAGATATGCTTTTACACCATCTGTCACAAGGACACACAGCCTATTTTGGCATCAGGGTAGGGGGGAAAAGGATGAAGATGAGGAGAGAGAATAGTGAGAGAAAAAAAAACTTTGCTTAAAGAGAGTAAATAAAACATACTTCCATGTCAGAGAGGTTTTCCAGCTTCATATTAATCATGTGGCAATTACTGTGCTTCCTAAAAGCAAATTGGGGCGGTTCTGCATATTCAGAAGACTCTTGGCTGCAAATGCCTTAAGCTCAAATCATCAGCAAATACCATTTGCTGGAAGTTCCAAAAACAAACAAACATTACCAAACAAAAAAAATCTAACAAAAGGAAAGCAAAGTGTTCACGCATGCCCGCATGTCATCCTCTTCTTCCGTTAACTCTTCATCACTTCCACAGCGCTACAGAGCAGTTCCCCTTCCTCCCTCTGTTCCCGGTGCATCTTCAGCCGGGCATCCACGTGGAGAGCAGTTGCAATAGCCTGGTGACTCATGCTGCAGTAATGTGGGTGGGAACTGCTCCCATGCCCAGCTCCTAAGGACACAGCCTTTTATGGTATTTTTAGCGTGGAAGCCGTTGTGGTTTGTAGCACTTTGCCTTTTGTCTTTCAAGAAAAGAGCTCACACTCCCCCCGGGCTTCAAGGATGCAACAGTGGAGCCCAGGCAGGTGATGAGCAAGCCAACCCTGGAACTTCCACACCCAGCCACGGTAGGGATGCTCAAGGATGTCACACTATGGCAAATCCACAGGCTCTCCCTTGGGAGAGCACCACCCTGCAACCTCCAAAGAGTGGGGCATGCGTGTCACTTGTTCTGTGGACACCTTAACTACTGCAGCCCAATTTTGTAAGGAGTCATTCCCCGTGTCCCCCGAGTCCTAACCACCCTGTGGCAACACACTAACAAGCTCATCCTGGCAAGCCACCAGACATACAGTTTCTACCCTTGATGGGCTGCCGGCATATGAAAAGCTAGCAGGTCCCATCTGTCTTCCCTCAATTAATTTAAGATTACATCTCTCCAGAAAGTAGAAAATAAACTCTGTAGGGTTTCTACTCCATACAAAATGTAGGTGAAATGGGGCAAGAAGTTACTAGGAGAAGGCAGACAGGGGTGTTACATTGAAACCAGGTTAAAAGCATCAAAAAAAAAAGAAAGAAAAAAAAGAAAAAGGTTAAAAGCATAAAAAAAAAGAAAAGTGGCAGTGGCAGAAAAGCCACTCTCTGGGCTTGAGGACCACAACATGTGGGACTCAAACTTGCCAAGGTAAAAAAGCAGGCTCAGCGTGCGCTCTTTAAAACTTGAGGGTCACACATGAGATTAAAAGAGTATCCCAACACATTACCCCATAGGGCTTGAAACAGGACTTTGGCTGCAGACATGCAGTGGATTGCTTTACAGGACAGCCCCCCATTCCCCCTTGCACCTGAAGCATTATCTGCTGTAGAAGAGAAAGGCAAGAGAAAGTTTCTGCATCCCCAATCACAACTCCAAACAGCTACTGATTTTAGTCCTTTCAAAGTTATTCAATTAAAGAGGAAATTAAATTATAATCTGCACATGCCTAAGAACTCTAGGAGTAAAGCTAGCAGGATGAACGAAAAAGCAGTAATCAATCCTGACACAAGGCCACGGACATTAAAGCTATTTTTTTATTCCTTCTGAAATTCCAGTGAGCTCTGGAAGGAGTCAGCCTACTAGCTGGGCCAGATCAATGGATCAATGACAGACTGCCCGTACAGACAGATTTCACCAAGGGGGAAGCACCAGTGGAGAGCTGCTCTGGAGTGACTTCTCAGGTATGAGAGACACAGTGAAGAGGAAGTCTGGGGGAGGTTCTGTAGGCGAGCACTGCACAGCCCACAACATACCTTGGAGGTGAGCCAACAGCAACAGAGGAAAATCCCTCCAGCCCTAATGCAAGTTTAAAGGTCACTCAGTGCATCGCCCTAGGCACAGCAACCCCCAGCATCTGCCAAGCAAGATGCCCCACACCAGGGGGACACCAGGGCTCCCTAGGCAGACCAAGATGGAATCTTTTGCTTCTCGAGTAGATTAAATATGTTTCCAAGTTTAGGACGTCTTCCTGCTCTTAGATAACAGATCAAGATTACAGAATTAAAGTTAAAAAATCACGTGAAAGGCTCCATCCTGTTCAAAGGAATACAATGCTTTTCCTGTGGTCTTGCCCTGAAGACCACAACATCACACTCGATTACTATCCCATCTTACTCCTAAGTCCTGCACAGCCAGTTTGGCCATATGAGAGCAAACTGAGCTCTGCCTTGCCTCATTTCTCATTAAACTGCTAACTACACATGGCAGTGGCTGTGTAGGAGGCAGGCCAAGTTACTTAATTTTCATTATCCTTTACTTGGACCAACACTATGAAATCTCATTAAAAAATTAAAAAAAAAACAGGAAGGAAAAAACGAAAGGAGCAGAATAATCAGCCTAAACTTTCTACAGACAGAAAAGGAACACATCCAAGCCTGAACTGAGGTTTACATATCCCACGCTAGACAGACCTCTCTGTATGAAGCCTTTAGTTCTCAAAACCTGCCATCTGCACTCCTGAGAAAGCCAGGAAAAGGAGGAAATGCCAGTTTGCCCCTACATGCTCAATTCTGCAGTTGCTGCAGGCAACTTGGTGCTGCTCTGACCTTGGTGTGCTGGCAGACCCCAGGGACCCTGCCCCATGAGACCACTTGCCTGCCCCCACCTCCAGCTGTGTAGTACACCTGCATTGAACTTACTTTTGGTACTCTGGCCCACAAACAAAAAAGCTTTCCCAGCCAGCAGGTTCTCTATAAACCTAAAAGCATTGGATGCCGATTCTTACAGAGCAACAACTTTCCTTAATGCAGAAGTCAAGTGGTGCCAGCACAGCCTGGACATGGATGCACTGGTGCTTGGATGCATCCAGACTTTGCAGCTGATGGTATCTTCAAAGGAGCATGTTCAGACAGTCTCAAAGTGCTTGCAGCCCTCTCTTCCTCCAGCGGGTGTCCCAGTGACCATCCTGCCATACACCTCCACAGCTGGAATGCAGCTTCCCCTTGGAGCAGACCAGACTGTGGCTTGCTGGGATGGCTGTGGAAAGGGATGGATGCATTTCTCCCCCTCTTCATGGGGAAAGGGCTCCCTTTAAAAGCAAGCTGCAGAGGATGTGAGGGAGATGTGCCTCTCCAGCGGAAGAGGCACAGACTTATAGCATTGGTTAGCTGGAGATTGCAACCCTGGCTCCACTGAAACAAATGTGAATGCTGCTAATGAATTTACAATGCAACTCAGATTCCCAATGCTCTTCACACAAGGCCCATCTGAACAAGCACGTAGTGTTCGCTGAAGAAGCTGAGCTTTACCAAGCTTCAGTTCCTTATGAGTTTTCCATGCTCATCTTCTCACTTCCTCCTCTCAAATTTGCAGATGGGTTTGAGGACAGCAGCTTCTGCTCTGGATGCTTCTTAAAGCAGTTTGCATCATCAGGGTCGAGCGTGATGTAATGACTACAGGAATCCTTGCAGGGGAAAAGAAATAATTCAAGAAATTACATCCTTCACAGGATCTGCAGATGGTGTGTTCTTCTCAGCAGTACCAAAATTGTTTAAAGGACAGTAAGAGCCTCACAGAAGGAGATGCAGATATTACCATTATAGCCAGGTGAAAAGAAGGAGGCAGTGGACCATGACATAGGTGGTGTTTAAAACAGACCACCCACTGTTTTACAGGAAGGGGAGGGAGAAAAAAACAACCAAAAGAGGCATCCCACTGTGTGCAGACTTCACGACCTATAACCTTTTCCAGTCCTTTGCAGGGCCACAACCTCCAGTGAAGGATCTGCTTAGCTGGAACCAGTCTGCAAATTATATAGTAACTGGAGGCTTTAAAAGCCTTTCAAGAAAATGCAATAAAATAAATAAAAATCAGCTGGGCAAGTTCTGTCTGACAACTCATTTTTTTCCCCATCCAGTACATGGCCATGTGGAGAGACATGGTATGAATCAACCCATTTTGGCAGCACAAGACAAGCCAGGATGCATCACTGCTCCAGTACATGGGGAACACCCTCCAAAAGGCTCTGTTTACCCAGCGGGAGCCAATGCAATCCCTACGCAAAGCCTGTAAGTACATTTAAAGCTCAAAAGTAATCTGAAACAGGTCCATTCTCCCCTCCAATGCCACAAATACAATCCAAATTGGGTCATCTCCTAACAATAAATGAATGATACTCACTTAAGGCTCTGCTACACTGCTGACATAATCTAGGTCCTTTCATTCTCCTTGTACTGCAAGTACTAAAGATGCTTTTGTACATCCTCTGAAGTACTCCATTTAAAAACCATGGTAACTAGGGCACCGCATTCAGCTGCTCTCGGAAAGAAAAGCCATTCCCCTTCCCTCTCAATAGGCTCTTAGGAGGCTTGGACAGAAAAACATTGCCTAATTCAAACTCAGCTCCACCAGGATGGCTGGAGTTGGGTGCTAGGGATAGGGTGAGCATGACTACTGGGTACCACTTGGATCTGTGGTGTGACAAACACCTGTAATAACACTGCATGTGGGGAAAGAGAGCCATTACCTGCGTCCTGCATCTAAACAGCACCCAAAAGTCCCATTTTAAGTCACCGAGTGTGACAGCACAACTGCAGCATTCTATAGAAAAAACATCGTATTTTCTTTAAAAGCTATTGAGTGCTCCTAAATATCTCAGGTTCTCTTTAAGAGATGACAGGATTATTCAGTTTCAGTACTTTAGCATGACAAGGACTAGAGGAACCAAGAAGCAAGTTTTTCTGTTATTTTTGCATGGCAGTAAAAGTTTAAGGGGTTTTTGTGCTGTTTTATTTCTCACTCATCCCGAATTCCTCGGAACTGTGAACTTCCCTGCATGGCAGCTTTTGAAGTTTGCCTCCTGGCACCAGAATCCTCCTCCTTTCTGAAATGGAAACATTCCGAGATGTGGGCACAGACATCAGATGGAAAGAGCAAGGCAGCTCCCACTAAAAAAGCCATTTACTAGGAAAAAAACCACCATCATAAGAAAGGGACATTTGTCTAAAATGGAAGGTCCATTATGTGTATTTTTAAAAAGAAAAACATTCATCAGAAAAAAAAAACCCACTAGCACCAGAAAGTCTAACAACTTTAACATGACCTAACTGTTTCACTATTCTGTATATACAATTTTAGCAGACTTTTTCCAAATCCCACTACATACTGTTACGGAGCCACATTCCAAGATTTAGGGTTTTAAAAATAGAAGCCTTTAACCACATCATCTGCAAAAGTACCTTTAAAAAAAACCAAAAAGAACCCCTTTCAGGTTCTATCCTGTTATGGAAGCCATTCCCCAACTGATGCACAGAAGCACTTTGAGCCTCTCTGTAGGAAGCAGCCTCAGATTCAGGACAGCATTGCTGCAGAGGACTTTATAACAAAATTCATGCCTGTTTAAAAGAGATACAAACTTGGGAGAAAGCAGGCAGTTTTAAAGAACACATTCTTAAATGGGGAAGCTGAGGCATGTAATGATTAGCCAATTCCTGAAACAGCAAAAAAAAATATATTTCTTCTGGCTAACACACTGTCATCTTTGCTAACACAGGCTGTCATGGCGAGAGACGTGAGAGGGTGAACTGAGGACAAGTGCAGCACTTATCCTTGAATTCCTGACTCTGCTCTTCACACCATCCACTGTTACTTTTCAGGAGGAAAACAGGCAAAAACTTAAAAAGGAAAACAAGACAACAGTTTGGGAAAATGCTCTCAACCAGATAGGTCAGCCTAGCTTGTGTGGGACATGGGCCCATAAAACCAGGTACCAGCACACCTGGCTGCCTTGAGAGACATGGAAAGAACGAAGGTGTTCGGAGGCTAAAACACTGTACCGTTATTTCTAAATATATGGCAATAACATTAAAAAGAGTATTACAACTTACATATGCAGCAAAGACTAAAACCTAAAATAACAAGGGGCTTGCATGGGATGCCCCCATTGTCACATTTCAACATGTGCAACAAATAAGTAGGTTCTTCATAGCCAGTGTTTAGTATCGTTTTGTTGCTATTTTTCTTGAAACTCCAAGATCACTCTCTTCCATATGAACCTTACAGGATGAGGGGAAAAAAAAAACCATAGGAAAAGCTACCACTCTGGGTATTGCTCTGGCAGGCCTCTGCTCATTTAGGCTTTTGAAGGTGGAAATTTGTTATGGGAATTAATGAAGAGAATTAACTCTGGAGCCTGCTGCTCCCTGCCATCTCTCCTGGGATGAGTACAGCAGCTCCTGGCTGCACTCCCCCATCTCCACCGAGGATGAGGCAACTCCTCACAGTCAAGTTTATGAATGTTTCAGCAATTGCCTCCTCCTTCGAGTAGCTGCCCAAAAGTTTACCCAAGCCCGGGCCTTCTGCCACACCATCCGGCTGCTCTAACTAATGAGCTCCTCTGTTTGTAAACCCATGCCTTGACAGACACTCTCTGCCACGTGGGCACAGAACACTCACACAACCACAGATGCTCCCTGCTCCCAACCTGCTGCAAGGCTTCTCCATCCCCTGCACCTTGGGGGACAACAGCCCCTTGACTTCAGATTGACAAAGGCTGGCACTCTGCAGGCTCTGCTCCAGCAGGAGGACAGAGGGTCAGGAGTACGTTCTCCAACAGCATTTTACTGTGCTTTGCAAAGCCAGACTGTGCCAAGTTTCGTCTCATGGTGGAAAGGACACGTGGGCACACTACACCCCACAGGAGTTTATCTCCCAGCACCACTGATGCCAACTACACTGTGGCAAGTCACCTTGTTTAATGCATAACATCTGTCACCTTTGGTCCAGGCTCTGCTCCTCCCTTCAGGGAAAGGATATGTGCATGGCACAACTCAACTTGAACAGCAGAATTTTGGTGTAGTGTTGCCACAAGGTTCTTCAGGAACACAAAAGACCAAAGAAAGATACTTGCATTTGAAACAAAAGACAGAGAAGTCTGCAGTTCTTTGTTGTAGCATAAGAGAAAACAGCAACCAAGTGCTTTTTGGAGAGCAGATGACAGCTTCCTGGTTCTGCTGCTGCTATTCCTAAAGAAACACTGGTCACGTTCTGGTCACAGGTGAAGAACAAATCCTGCATGCACAGTGAATACAAGTCTCACAGGAAACTATGACAGATACTGTGGGACCACCCAAAAAGCAGGAGGAGAGGAAACATCCCGCCAAGCCATCAGCATCTGAGCAGGCAGGCAGCTATTTCCTCTGCTCAGACCCATCATCAATTAGTCATCTTAGTGATTGGGAGCCCTTGCCATGGACAAAGGCCCTTCTCAATCTGATACAGGAACAGGCACCAGAAGATAGGGAGAGATTTTCAAGGAAATTCCATTGGAAAGAGAAACCAAGCCACACCGGAAAGTTTCACCAAAACCAGTTACCACACAGTTTTTTCTCTATTGCTGTTGATGCATCTCCAATTCTCCAATATGGACCAGCACAGAGAAAACACAAGGCTTAGCAGAGAAGTAGAGATCTGTAGGCTTAACTTCTGGCCTGCTCCCTTCCTCACCAAGCAAGAGCAAGAGCTGGCAGAGCTTTCCTGTTGCCCCCAAAAGTCCATACCAAGCAATACCTCTATATGCACAACACAGAAATCCATAGACATTCAAATATAAATCTTTGCTGAGGGGAGATCAGAAAAACCTACAGCCAACACAGGAAATTAAGCTGCTATTAAGTGTGCTATCTATTGTGGAACACGGTGATCAATTCGCTGGATGCATCATTATTTCCATCAAGCCATCTCAAGCTGTGGTGCTCATGTATAGGAACCTGTGAGTTGGGCTTTGGATGTGTTGGATTTTTCTATGCACTATGGACATCAACTCTGGAAAATTTTAGGAAATGAGGCTGGTTATTTTCTTATCACAGCATTAGGAAAACTGAAACTAGTTCATTTGCGCCTTTCAGTACTTTAAACTGAGTGAATAAATGGAGAGAGCAGCCAACTTCTGTCTTTGTCTAGATGAACTGCTGAGGCCATGCTGTTAGCTAACATCACTCTCACTTCGTTTTTGGCTGGAGAGGCAGACAGTGCAAAGGGGTGTCCAGTTACAGAATGGAAACACTGATAAATTGCCTAAAGTTTTAGCAATAAAATAAATGCAAGACGTGCAACAAAAATGCCTGCTGAGTAATAGATATGGGGTCATGTGGGCATGTTTCTAAAATTCCTTCTCTTTGGTATGTTCAACAACTCTTCCAGCTAGAAGCACAGAATGCTTTTGCAACTAAGTCTGCCATTACTCTATTTTCTCTTCAATTAAAGGTCAGTTCTACTCCCCTTCAAAGCATCCCCAAAGCATTTGCCAAAATTCAGACTCCGGAGCAGCACAGTCAAAGCAGACAGTGGATCATCATGAAATATTAAGCTGTGGGCACCACAAAAAAAGGTACCTATGTACTGAGGCTAGAAAGAAAACAACCTGCAGGACCCACTGGTGTCATGCAAACCATGTTAGGAGCAAAGAACAATTCTTCACAGTGAAAGACCATGAGACAGCAGGTAAAAAAAAGTCAACCAGAAGGAGGAAATACTTCTTCCAAGTGACCCACAATTGTGTTGTGATATGTTCTGCTACTCAGAGTGAGTTATAGAAAGTGTCTGCAAAGTACCATGGAAACTGCAGGAGGACAACACCAGTGCAGCTGTTAAACCTAGAGACTCCTCCTTCCCTGAGGATCCACTCTGGTTGTCACCAGGGGAGGGGATACCTGTCAATCTGGACCTTGTCTGGAGCCAGTGTGGCAGGTCTTCTACTCTTGAGCTACCACACATGGGCATTACAGCAAAACTGGGAGAGGTGTGGGCTCCAGCATTTAAACCCTTTGACCTGGCATCTTAAGAGACTGTCTCTGACAGGGCTCTGAAATACAAGCAGACCAAGAGGGGATCACAGATACCTCCAGCTGTTCTTGCAGAGAACAACCACCACCTGCTCTTTTCTGGGCAAAGGATTCAAAGGGGAAATGTTTTTGCTGGTGCAGAGCCCCAAACAGTGAGACACAGCATGCCCTGTCTTCTCCACAGCGTGTCACTCTGAAACAGAAGCTGCAAATGTTCAAACAGACAGGAACAAATGCAGCCCTTCATCAATCAAAAGGCAGCTCAAACTCCAGGACTGAGATCCCCAATGCACGGCACAAAATTTATCCAGCATCTACAACCATCAGCCCATTAGAA
This sequence comes from Dicrurus megarhynchus, assembly GCA_013399195.1. Classification (NCBI taxonomy): domain Eukaryota; kingdom Metazoa; phylum Chordata; class Aves; order Passeriformes; family Dicruridae; genus Dicrurus; species Dicrurus megarhynchus. The sequence goes on along the minus strand of VXAD01013799.1, from coordinate 409,563 downwards.
AAGATACGCACTCTCATGATTAATGGGCCACAAACTTTACAGAAGAAATTTGAGGGCAAGAGGCATCTCCATCTGCTTGGACATCCCTGCCACACAGACCACTGCAATCTCAGATGTTGCAACAAGCAGACAGTGCTTACAAACTCTTGCGCCACCTGACACGACAAACTTCCAGGAAGACACAGCAGAATCACCTCTCTACACCACAGCTTTCCCATGCACACCAAACCTTCCCAAAGCCATTAACTGGTAGCTAATGCTGGAAGGCTGTGAAAATCAATGCACTCACAAGGAATGCCACACTGCTAAACTGAAGGAGTTTTAAGCCACTTTACTCCTGCACTTCTCCTCAGGCAGCTGAAAGACCAGGGCACTGTTTTCAAGCTGTTCCTCTGTTTCACTAAGTATCTGAGTCAAAACCTGGCACAAACAAACCTGCCAGGGTGGCTTTGGGTGTGTTTTTCCTTCAAAACAAAAATATCTTTCATTAACAGTGGAAACATTCATGGCAGGGAGGAAGCTGATCCACTCGACTCTAAGGCTGCTCTGTCTGTCAGAAGATGCATGAACACAAGGTCCAGGAAACAGGTTAATGGCTCACACAGAGGACACCTCTATCTCCTTGAACCAAGAGCAGATCCAAAACCAGTAACACAGAGCAGAGATCCTTCTCCTTGTAGCAACCAACCCTCCAGAACAAATTAACGACAAAATCAGACAGGTCTCTTCTTCTGAAGATTTTTTAGCCACTTCTGCTTTGAGAGAGGAAATCATAAGGACTTTATGCAGGTCATTCAACTTGTCCTCCAAGCCACAGCAGCTTGTCAGCATTCTCCCTGGATGTCAGACACTGCATGTGCACATAAAAGGAAGCATTTGCTCACTGCTGTAGCTGCTTTCCAACCAGGCTGACAAAATGCTTGTTTCTGTGCACTCCTGTGCACTCCTCAGAAGGCAGCTGCTTCAAGCGTTCATGCACACTATGAGCACTGAGGTACTCTCACACCAGGTTTCTGACTACAAAAAGCCAAGGATTTTAAGGTACTAAAATGATGTTACCAAAATTTCATGAGGATTCTCTCACCAGTTGCTGGTTAAATAAAAAACTGAGCTCTGTGGACATTGCAGACAGTAATAATGAGAGTGATGATCACAGTTAGAAACTGTGGGCCAGTCACCTCTCCCTCCACAGAGAGGTGCAGATAAGCAACATGGCACTAACCAGCTCTGGGGCTGGCGGGGACCACTCAGCAAAGGGTGCGAAAGCCTTTGCTACTGGAAAGGTGCACACAGAAACAAGTTATGCTTTGGGGCTGACAAATCCCTGGACTGAGAAGGTTAAAACCAGGACATCCCATCAATGGGGTCTGTGCATTCATGGTCCCCCAGCTGTGAGAAAATGAGAGCTGACAGCAGTGCCAATACAAGCAGTCTGTCCTCTCTCCTGTTCACTAGGTTTATGTGCCGACGATGCAGCCTGTGGGCACATTATACTCCCTCTTTGTATTTGGCATCCAGCTAAAACAACCCTTTCTCTTCTTTCTTCTCTCACCTCGAACCAGTTGGGCTTCTGGCAACTAGGACAGTAACCAGAACAAATGGTCCTCCTGCTCATGTGCTTGCAGGGATGCATCCTTAACCCAGCATTACAAATTCCATAGTAATAAAAACACTAACCTAAGCATCGCTGCCTTGTGCCAGGCTTTCAAATGAACCAACCCACCTCAGCCTGAAGTGCCCTGCAGACCAGGGCTCCTACCATGTTGCCATGGAGAGATGCTCACTCAGAGTGGCCAAACAAGTCCCTCAGCATTGCCACAAACTGGTGCCACACTATCTGCTTCACTATGCAAGGTGAAAATAGAGGCCAATGCTGGGACAAAGTTTCCTTCCTTCCTTCCCATAATACCTCTCATTGCGTCAAAAACACAGTGAACAGAACAAGAGCTGCCCTGGAAAGGTGTGTCTCAACTCTTCTAAACAGAGCAAGACCAGAGTCTTGGCCTACCTGCATCCTAGCTCAGCATCATCAGCCACGTCTCATCACCCAGCCTGCTTTTGCCTAGGATAGCACCATAGAACTATCTGCATCACCATCAGACTATAAAGTGCCTGCCATCTCCAAGCTGCAGATTCCTGGCCAAAACAGCAAGCCTTTGGAAGTCTCTGATGACTTGTTTTTTCCTCCCTCACCTATATCACTTCATCTGAATACAGATGCTTCCTTTGTTAGTTTTGGTTTCTGTTTTGTTCGGAGGTTTGCTTGCTTTTCTTATTTGAGCTGCTCTTAACAAAAAGCCCAGCTCCAGGCACTGCGAGACCCCTGCATTAGGAAGGCTGGCAGATTGCTCTTTTTTGATCTGCTAATACAGCTGTTTTTTTTCCTCCTCATTTCCAGGGAAGGCGAATAGCTCAGCCCCCGGGAAAGAGACACAGCAATTACACTTACCTCAGACCAGCAGAGCATTTTAGTGCAGAGCTTGCACGGAGCTGGTGCCCTCCAGCATCTGCTCTGTAGACAAGAGCACACCAGGGGACAAGCTCACTTAAATGGGGAAATCTAACAGCTCCTTGCCTCTTTGCTGCAAAGGGTATCTCAAAAATCCTCTTGAGAACATCCAATAAGCCCTTGTCTCCCTGCAACTTTCATAAATTGCAATTCTAGATTTGGAAGGAAACCAATATGTAACCGAAATTAATCCAAAGACTTCTCTTTGTTAGGGTCACATTTCCACACAAAAGGAGGTGACTGCCCAATTTACAAATCAGTGCAGCTTTATAGAGTTCTCAGTAAGCACAACCACTGTGACTTTTCAAGTGCAGTCCAATTATCTAATCCTTCATTAGATACATTCACAGTTAGGTATAAATATGAATTTATACATCTTCAAGTGAGGCTTTGCATAGGTAAAAATTCACACAGTATACCTTTTGCAGGGTGTTCCTATCAATAAATGAATCATATTTTCATGTGTACAACTGCAACTATTAAGAAAGCATCAGGCATCTTATGGCTGGTCTAGCAGAAGGTGTCCCTCCTCATGGCAAGGGAGTTGGATGAGATGATATTTAAGGTCTCTTCCAACCCAAACCACTCTGATTCTATGATCTAGCCTCTAAATTATTAACACCAAGCCTGTTTTCCCATGCGTCATCCTTGTGTCTTTTGCAACCTGCTTAGGAAGAGCAGGGGATTATTTTATCACAGATACCAAAACAAAGATGAGGGAGGAAGTACAGAAGAACAGAACTGTCTTGTATCTTTGCAGCATGCCAAACTGGAAGAACAGAACCAAAGTGAACCTTGGTAGTACAGCAGTTGTTTTAGCTAGACTAGTATACCACTATGATTATCTCAACAGCATAATTAATGAGTTATGGCAAGATTATAATAACAGGCTCTTTAAAAGGTGTGCCAGCTGCCAACCCTATCTGTATCACTTTGCATGACAAAGTGTGCCAAGCCTGATACTTTGCTCAAGCAATGGAAAAAACAGATTTTCGGGCAGATCCCCAGGACAAACACTCACAAGCAGACACAGCAGCTGGTTTTTCCACAGACGCCAAGAGACGAGTATGCTCGCAGGCTTTTCCATACCAGACGTACAAATTCCCTTGACTCAAAGAAAGTTTTCAAAGGGTTTCCATCAGGGAAGCAGGAGTCTCTTTCACAACATGCCTGCCAAACCTCCAAGGCTAGAAAGCTCAAGCACAGACTTTTTTTTCCCCTTTTTTTGTTTTTACCCACAATTAACATACCGATAGCCTTGGCATTAGGCTACTTACAGAAATGTTCTCTCTCAACACTAACAGTTAAAAATATTCAAGAGAGCTTTGTAGTTAAGGTAGAGGATAAGCTAATTTAAACACAACCCAGCCTATCCGGAGGAATTTTAGTACACCAGGCAAAAAGAGAAACCACTGCAGCATGAAGATGTCTACTGATCCTCCTGCCTTGGAGGCCTGAAGGGGATCTCCCTTTTGGTGGCAGAAAGAGAAGGATACAGCATTTTCACTCAGAAATAATATTCAAAATATCAAATATGAGCCCTTCTGAAAATTCATTTTTTTTAATTGACCTCTAATTCTAACCAGATTATCAAGGAGGGCCATAATCAAGTTCTTATTATGCCTTAAGCATTTTTAGATAATGATAACTACACCTACGTAAGGGATGCTGCAGTGCCAGGGTTAGGTCCTTCAGTAAATTACCCTTCCATTTAACCTACACATAAAGCCTTCTGAAGGCTGAACACCAGTATTTTTGTCTGGTATCTGAAAACAGCCAAAGGAACAGCTGCTTCTAGCAACCTTAAGTGAAACTAAATTAAAGAAGGAAAGAAAGTGCATTTTCCTATGGAAATAAGTCATCACCATGCTTGGAGTATTATTCCAGGTCAATAAAAGCAAACAGTTTGGAAGAAAATGGTTTTCTTTGAAAGTCATACTTCAACATTGTTTTGAAGAGGAATAATTATTATCCCTCCACACCTATCACCAACTCCCCAGAGGGGCTGATACAGCATGGCATGACTTGAAAAGAGGACAAAGGCTGAAACAGGAGGACAAGCTCCTCTGCTCTGAGACCAACCCATCACCAGCTGCAAGCACACATTGCTGCCCCACCACAAAACTCAACAAAGAAAAAGCATCTCTCAAAAAAACCCAACGGTTTTAACTGCTATTAAAAGGACTTGAGTTTGCAGTTTATAGACATGAACTCGGAAGAAATGCTCTGAGAAACATTCTTCTTTTGTGGTTTCTCTAACAGCATCGTCATTACATCATTAAAGTGGAGAAACTAATTTGTTCAACATGCATTCAGCCTCTAGTCTCTTAATCCAAACACTCCTCTATGGCCATTTGAATAGTCAGATGACATGGAGGCTATTTTGACTAAAAAACGCACCATTGGTTTCTCCCATGTGGATTTTATTAAGTTCTGTTGTTACACTAGGGGGAAAAAAAGATAATTCAAAGGATAAGAGAGAACAAAGACTTGAGAAAAGGTTATTAATCTCTACATGTGCCCCCTTCTCTCCCTCCACCGTCTGTTTTTTCCCCCCTGTCTTAAGGGGAACTTACAGCCAAAGGAGCATGTTGTTTGTCAGAAAGTATCCAACTTGGCTGGTCGGCTGCAACAGGTACTGGGATTGCATGTTCAGACAGTTACCACTCAGGAAACCTATCTCCTGAGCATCACATCACACACTGCAAACGCTGCAAGGTCATGGTAACGAGTGGCAGCTGAGAAGATCACAGTGACTTGCTGTGGTTGGTAGCTCACATCCTGTCCCTGAGCAGTTGGCTCACCACAGCCTCTCACTGCTGGATCAGCAGACTCCCAGTACCCAACAAGCCAGGAGACCTTGTGCCCCCCTCAGCAGGACCAATGATCATGAGCAGAGAGCTGAAAAAGTCAGACACACCCTAGGAAACATCACTGCTATGCCACAAATACCATCTACCTGGACTGATGTAACTCAAAGCTGTTTACCACTGTTGCAGAGCAAGGGGGAAAACCCAAAAATGCAAAAAAACCCCCATTTCAAATAAACAATATTTAGTTCCATAAGAACCTGAGTGGGTAAATTCTTTATTGCAACTCATTTTAAATTAGGGAAGCAAACCTAAGTGTTTGCACAGCCAGATCATCATGCTCTGAACAAACCAAGGGAGGTTTGCAGATGTACACCATGCTGGCCACAGGGTTCAGTTCCTGAGTGCAGTGTAGGTAAAGAGACATTTTGGTGCAAAGCTATGTCAAGCCTGGTAATCACATATGCATAAAAATCCTATTAATAAGCTGTTATTTCTGCAGGGAACTGAGGGAGTTTGAAAACAGGCATTGGTCTGGAAGAGTGGAACACATGTAACATGTGGGATGCTCTGTAGAAACCAGTAGTAGCAGGGTTATGTCACTAGAAATGTTTCAACAAAACTCAACTCTGACGAGGTTATGAAGTCCTGCTCAAAGGTAAACTCAGCACAATCTTAACTGAAACTGGCCAAAACCAAGCAAAAGCTGTGCAAGAATCATGCTTTCAGAAACTCCAATGTGAGTGCTGCAAACAGCTTTCCTGCCTGGAGCTTTGAATATGAGGCCTTCTATAACAGGAAAGAAATATTTTCTGCAAAGTGACCCAAAAGACTCCAGAAGTATTTAGGAGACTGCTTTAGTCAAAGTTAAAACGGGAAAAAAGCCCATAAACGTGGAAAACAATGTGAACAATGCTGAGCCATTCATTCAAAAATGAAAGCTGCTTCTGAGAGAGAAGGGGAAATGCCCACCACAATAGCTTTGGAACACACTGCCCAGAACCCTCAGGAAAAGAATAAAAAAAGGAAAACATACTTTCAGAAATCAAGAATTATAAAAGTAACACAGAAGAATGACAGCAACTGCATGCTAGGAAATAAAGACCAAAAAGAAAATCACCACAGTTGAGCCATTTATCCTGGCTCCCATAAATTTGGTTTTTACCCAGTTTAATGAGGACTGCATTTAGCAGAAAACTGGCACAGAAGCTTTGGCAGCTGCTGGCACTCATATCATGCAGGGTTCCACCCCCTGATCCTCCCCACTCCAATGCTCCCACAGCTTCCACCTGTATGTGGGACAAGCCCAGCCACCACACCCAGGCTGTCGGCACTATGCCAGGGCAAAAAACAAGGAGTGGAAGATTGATTGTCAATCCCTTAAAAAAATCTTCTTTGACTTAGATGCAATCTGCTAAGTCCCTGGGGGATGGTGCTTCTCCTTGGTGTGCTCCTCACCGTGCAACACAGAGGTTTGGAAACACGTGGGGCTGATGGCAGCACTATCAGCACCATCGAAGGCTATGCATGTGCCTGGCCTTGCCATCCTGAAAAACACTTTGACAGTCTTATTTCCACTCAAAGCATGACCACAGAGGCCCCCAAAACAGCTATCCTAGAAATTATTTTTTTTAGAAGAAATGCATATTTCAGGAATGAGTTAATACACTTGGAAGGAAGCACTAGCCACCTCCTTGTACTGGCATCTTTCCAGCCTCCCAAAGCCTACCACTAGTCCTGCCACAGCAATTTTGCAGGGTTAGATAACGAAATAAAGAAATGGACAACAAGCCACAATTCCAGAAACCTACCAGAAACCTTTGCCATTTCCACCTTTTTTCTCAGCCTCATCTTCCTGCACCCTGGTGCGGGACCCTCCAGCATCCTCTCCAGGGCACGTAGAGAGTGAAGTCCAACCACAGCTGCACACTGGCTGGCTGTGACTTAACTCTGCTTCTTCTCTACAGCTAAAAGGGCAGGAGCAACGCAAGACCACTCAGGTTTTATGGTCTGTGCCATTCACAGCATCCTGGAACACAGCAAGGGGTCCAAGCAAGAGGCTGTAACTTCAGTTTCCTACAACACCAGCACACCAAACCCATGTTTTCCAGCAGTGCTATTGTTCTCCTCCCCTTCCCCTCTGCCACAATATCTCAAAGACCTAAAAACACTTATTATTTATCAATCCAGCAATTCTGAGAGCTACTTAGGAGGAAAAAACACCCCAACCCTTATCAGATGAGACCAGCAGGACTCCAAAGCAGAGCATTGGCACTCGTCTGGAAAAAGTGGAACCACTCAGACAGTCTCAAGCGAGGAGCAAAACATAGCCAAAACCACCCTTAATGAAAGCTGTACCTTTTCTCTGAGGAAAACAAACAAGTGAACTACATGGAAACTCAGCCAAAAAGAAAAAGCAACACAATCCCTTGTGAACTGATAAAATATGAGATAGCCCACTGCATTCCCAGCTTAGAGAGATGCAGCAGAATATTCTTAGTGTTTAGTTTCTTTCTAATTCTGGGAAATGTTTTTTTGGCAAGCCTGGGTTTCACCTGAGGGTAATGCAAAAAGGAACATAAAAATCCCAACATGAATGACAACTGAAGAGCAGCCATCTGTGTGGGCGTCTCTCTTTCCAAACAAAACTTGGAGTGGAAAGGGTTTTCCAATGAGCCAGCCAAGAAAAGGGAAACTTCATCAAAAATCACAGTGGGATCCTGCCTGGAGAGTATGCCGCATGCAAGTACCAGGGCTAAAACCACACCCCCTGCCCACTACCAGCAGTCCTCCCAGATGTCCATCTGTCCACTGTTCCTTATCTTCCCTTTTAAAAACTGCAGTGAGAGCTGCTGGGGAGGACATAATGCGTGGCAAGTAATTACAGAGCAAAGCAGAGCAGAAGCACCTTTGGGGATAAGCAGCAATTCAGGCAGCCGCCAAAAGCTGACCCTCCATGAGGGCTGCATGAGGTCTCTGCCTGTGAAACCAAGCTGAGGGAAGCTGGCACAGTTGTGCTGGGAGGGCTGGGTAAGCACAAACTATGGAATGCCCACAGAACTACTCACTTGCACCAAACAAAGGTTTTAAAAACAGCAATCTAAAGTCAGCTCCGTTCTTCGCTGCAGGTAACCCAGAGACTGCTGGAATTCCCACTGCCGCACCCTCCCACGCAGACGTGGGTTCCAGCATCCAGCCACAGACGCAGCAGCTCCTCACCTGCCCCCGTACCTGGGGCTGGAGGCTGCCAGCCAAGCGCAGCTCTCAGCCTGCTTAAAACCCAGCACGTTTGCAAGGCACAGGGTCAAGCTCGAGCAGATGGAATGCTGAATTAGGCTGCTCAGCCTCCATCCAGCTCCTCTTACACCACTGGAGACAGGGTATTGATTCAGACATTAGCAGTTTACATGCCCCTTTGGGCCAACCCAGGACAGCTATTTTCAGTGACATTGCCAGCAAATTACAATGTATGCCCACACACTTTAAGCGTAGTTTAGTGATATCAGCAAAAATTCACTGATAGAAAAAATATTTTCCTATCAGAGTACTCAAAACTCAAAGTGGACATCTCCTCCACACGCTCACCCGTCTGGAACAAACCCTTCTTGCTTTAACATGAACATCAGAAAAAAAGCTGACCATGGGATGCCCTGAGATTCATGCTCATTTTGTAGCAAGCCACTGTAAGAGGAAACTGAGCTGAATATTGACATGCTTAAGGCCATTTAAAGCAGAGACTGGCTTTCCTAACATATCAGTGTTCTTCCAGCCTCTGAGGACAAGAGACAGAGAGGAAGAGAAGTGCTTTTGGGGAGAAAGCACTAGTAAGATAGGAGTTCTCCTGAAATAATTAGCAACGTAAGGAAAAACCACAAAACCCAACCACCCACAAACTTTCCCTAAAGAAAAGCTTCAAACTCATGAAGTCTCTACATCCACAGGCCATTAGGTGTATGGCAAGCATGGGGCTGACTGCTGCATCAACACTGGGGTACACAAGATCATATGCATCCCACGTGGACAGGGGGTTTGCAAATAGGTTTGCAACTAGAAGTCCCCAGGGAACTACGGGAAATTGAATAGCTAAAACAATCCTGATTTGCCTGCTAATACAGATGGTTTTTAACAGAAAGATAGTAACAGGTCTTAGAAGGCACAAGCCCCCTCCCCCACAGAGAGAAGACTGTCATTTTGGCACTTATTTTTTCCTACTTTTCTCAGGAAGCTTGGCAGGAAATGGTGGAGACTTCCCCCACTGCATAAATTCTTTTATCAGGTTAAATTAGATTAATTCCTTCAGGAAGATTACTGCCCTAAGCAGTTGATGAATGCTCCTACCTTGATTCTTATGGTGCTTCTACCCCAATGACTGAAAAAGCACTTAAAATTTTGTTTCACCCTCAATCCTTTCACAAAGATACAAGTTACCTGCAACATGTACCCACTCGGACCAAATGCAGAATACACCTAAATTCCTAGTGTTACTTCCTCTTTTTTCTGGTTTCCAAACATTCAGAAGCAAATTGGAACTGAAGGATATCTCCTTGTTTTCTTAATGGAACCATGACAAAGCTGCTGTGCAATTGTCTGCTGGCTGGGGGGGAGAAAAAAAGATAAAGCAAACGGCAGGAGTTAACCTGCAGCAGGAAACAAATCATTTACATGCCCATACGTGGAATCAACTCTCATTTTTTCAGAGGAGTAAGTATCAAAGGCTTTGAACACAGTCGTCTACTCTCTGATGTCATTCTCAGATGTCTGGTGCTTGCAGCACTACCAGCTAATGGTAAGAAAGATGACTCTGTAAAAGGAGTGGTGGAAACATCCGAGGAGATGCAAGACCAAGAAGAAAATATCCCTGCACCCCTGAAAGGCTGCTGCTCATGTGAGAAACTAGTGCAAGACCTAGAGTGGTTAGAAGCAGTTGGTGAAAGCAATGAGGCATGTGAAGACAGTTTGTCCCTGGAGCCACAGCTAGGGAAGAGAGGAGAAGACAGCTGCAGCATTGCCCCAGGACATCCCATGTGCCACCCTATTCATTTCAGGGTATCTGACAAGGGTACTCAAACACGGGCATGATACATCCCATATCATCAAAAAGCTCAACCCTTGGTGAGCCTCCAGCGGCCCCAGATGCGGGTGCACCAGGACAGTGCAATGCACTGCAGGGACAGAACTTTTCCCATGGACGCTGCGGTTAAGGTGACTTTGTTAATTCACTGCTCAGGGTCAGGCCAAAAGGTTGGCTCATTGACCACCTGCCCTGAGCAGCACTTCTGACCCACTGCTGGTCAACCTCTGTGGCAGCCGTCACAAGGAAAAGCGAGAGCAACCCAGACTGAGTTATCCATTGCAGCAACACAACACTGTTCTCAACTTGCATTACCCAACCCTTATGCTCTCACAACAGTGTTCTAAGCTATTTTTCAAGTCAGCATTTAGCTTTTTTGCTAGCTAATATAACATTTCCTCTCCCTTCCCCCAGTCCGAGGATTTGGCAAAATTGCTTCTTCTGCAAATCCCTCTGCAAATGCTGAACTTTTGCCAGTTAGACAGGGAAAGTCTTGACTAAAAATAAACCATGTTTCAGAAAATAGATCTCCTTCCAGTACAGTGAAGTAGTGGATAATGCATGCAAGAAGATCTGCCAGGAGAACATAGCCTCCAGATTTGCATAAGAATCTCCTCAAGCTCAACAGACAGCTGCAACGCCTGTGACTTATCCCATCTTAACAAAAAAACATGGGAGGAAAAAAAAAGGAGAGAGGTAGGGTTGGGGGCACTAAGATAAATCAACTTTCCACCTGTGGTGGCAGGAAGAGAAGTGCCACCACCACTACCACCCAGTGAACCAGGCTGGTCATAACCCATACAGGAGGGAGAGGATGGCACGGCATTCCCTACATGGTCACTACAGAAGGCGAAAGTTTGTTACAGGAAGTTCGCTGTAAGTCAGGCATGAGAAGGGAATGACCTGGGAATTTGCCACCTGAGTCACCAGGAGTCTGGGACACTGACTCAGTGCTGGCTCCCCCAACTCAGACATACCTGCAACAGCTTGCTAGCAAAGGGAGGCACTCCTACCTTTGCTGTTCCCCTTCTTATCGTGGTTTTCCCTTTAAGAAGAGGCCTTTTACACTAGACAATTAACTGAAGAAAAAGAAAGCATAAGGAGAAGGTTGGCATGGGAAGCACAAGCAGTGCTCTACTAATCAGCTCTGCTTTCAGCTCCAAAGTGGAGGGCAGGTTTGCTTGTATGCTGTGATAAACCCCAGGAAATACAGGAGAATTAGGTGGAAACAGCTCCACCCTGACTCCTACTCCTCCAGCACGTCTGTGGCACCGCCCAGACAGTCCCGGGTGAACCAGGTTTTCAAGAAAGATCTCTTTCCATAATGAATCCATTTCACTTTTTTAGGGATCAAGAAAGCTTTATGCAGCAAGTTATGGTTATATCCTTATACAATCAAATGGGCCATTCAGGCAAGCTAAATGCAAAGCAATGCCATTTTGAGGAGATCCATCAGGGATGGACGTTTGCAGAAGGAGCTTCCTTCTTTTGCTTTATTAGCTCTTAGGGCAAGCTGAAGGTTCGAGCTCTGTGTGCCGGGCCAACCCTCCTTGTCCATTAACACTCCCACAGCAGGATCATCCACCCGCTTTTCAGACCTCCCCCGAGCAACCACAGATGGCAAAATATTCCACTCCAATTCCAGTGGTTTCATACACACCTCTGATCAGCTTGGGAACACAATTCCAGATAATACAATAGTAGACCGCAACCTAGCCCTATATTTTCCCCCCCTTCAAAGTAATGCAAAAATTGAAATCGAGGTGCCAGCAGACCTGCTAGTAGCACAGCGAGGGGCATCACTGAAAGCATGTTTGGCATCTCAGGGACTTCAACCGACTCAGGCAATGCACTTAGAATGTCAAACAGTTGCAAAGAGAGCAGATTAGATTTTTCATTTGAGCATTGATGCCTTAAAGCAATAACAAACCAAATAACTCAGGCAAAAGGATGCACAGGGCGGCGCAGGGGAGGCACTATCCCACTGCTCCAGAGAGCAATCAGTGGCAGAGCAGAGCAGTAATTATCCAGGGAGGAATAAGCTGCTACAGGCTGTTCTTGCCGTACGTTAAGAAAACAACAGCAGATTTGTTCATGGTTGGATACCAACACGCACAGAGCTCCCTCCCACCCAGCTCGGGACGCAGGCGGATGCACACCACGGGGGAGCTGCCAAAGGCCAGCTGAGCAGGAGGGCGCAGCAGCCGCCTGCACAGCCGCGAGCTCGGCCGGGATTCCCCAGCTGGTGCTACGGGAAGGAAAAGGCAGTGCCTGTGTTAGCAAGGAGCATGGCCTCCCAGGAGCTGCTCTGCAGCGACGCTGTTTTTCAGCCTGCTCCTCAGAGGGCTGGCAGAGAGGCTAAATGTAAACCTTATCTTCTACCTCAGTGTTTTCTCAAAACCTCTGGATGGAAAAAATAACTATTCACTGCAGAGCTGTCTGCACCACAGGATCCATTCCAGAACCATCAGGCAAACCCTGCACACGTTTCACCCCATGCCACATACAGCCCCTCTTCCCCTCGCCAGGAACATGACAAACATACCTGTTCAGAGCATCAGCTTCTCCTATAGCACTGACAAGGAGCCATAACACGATTCCCATCGGCATATAGGAACTGGCAAATCCTGTAAGCATTAGAGAGAATAGTAATTAGTGTGACATTAATAAGAGCTGGCTGGTGAAAGGGAAGGGTGCCAAAGCAATCTCGCGAGAATCAGGAGGGTATTAGATCCCGGCCCTGAACACACTCCTGTCTAGCCCTGGCACCATATCAGAGGTACGTGGCATAAGGCTGTCAGGGGACTTCTCCAAAATCACAGAAGGAAGCCAAAGTAAAAGGCAAGATGATGAGTCCCAAACCAAGGCTGTTCATCCAGTAAAGCCTCCTCAACAGCCAGTGCACTGAAGATAACATCTATGTGCAGGGGTAGAAAAGAGGCTGGTAAATGGGATGGAAGGGATCACCTACAATGCCTCTACTGCACTCCCTGAGATGCTGCTGAAGATCTGCTCCACAGCACCTGTGCAATTTCTTCTAGTTTACAGAGGAGGCAAATCCCACATGATGTCAGAGCCAGGCTGCTTCCCTTTTATCTTCATCATCATTATTATTGATTCATCATTATAGTTTCATAATATGAATGGCTTTGTATTTTCCACTGATTGCTGTATAAAGCTTTTGTACCTTAGTCACACAAAAGACATTTAGCCAGCACTGAGCAAGAGCTGTGACAGAAGTCGCCTCTGCAGGCTGCAAAAACACCTCACTTTGGGCATTTGAAGTGCCTGATGCATGCCAAAGAAAAGATAGCAGAAATGTTTTAGTGGAAACAATTCTAAGCAGCCATAAGGAGATGTTTTTCTGATGATACAACTGAAGCAAAGGTCATCACATCTAATAGAACTTTACTTTTCCCATCCTGTTCATGCAATTGTTCGGGGATAGCGAGGAACATGGTGGATGAGGGACCATCCTCAAACACACTGCAACATGGAGAGGATCTGGAAGCTGAGGGAGGTAAGAAAACAGTGAGACAATGTCTCTAGTCAAAACACCAAAACAGCAAGTGGAAGGTACAGAATCAGCCTGACAATGTCTCATGTACTTCCTGCCAACTGGACCTCATTATGTACTGTGAGAAAACTTAGTCATGCAGTACATTGGTTTACCTTGGACTGAGAGACTCACTTGTTTCCCTAGGCTCTGCAGGTGATTCAGAGACCTGTCATTGCCAGCTGGTATTTAAAGAACTGAGAAAAAGTGTAATCCAGTCATGGTTCCCTCTCACTCATTTTCTCCTTTCTCCTTTCCCATTATGGAAGGGCTGAAGGCATTTCTAAGGATGAAAATGCTGAAGGCCACAAGACCACAGCACAAACCTTGGACTCCAGCCTCAATCACAAATTTTCCATCACCCTGGTGCTCTACATTAGTCAAAATACAAGAGCTATTTACTCCTGTTATGTACCTCCAGGAGGGTCTTCTGTTGTTCTTTTGAAGCCAGTAAATGAACACTGTTCAGCAGTTCTACAGGGGCAGAAATAACAGGACCTGGACAATAATCTTCAGTGGCAGGTTATGTGTAAAGGTACAGAAAGCAGGGAAAGTCATACCTCAACTTCACATGGCTTAAACCTGAAGGGGGGCTGCTTTAGCTTTGTAGGACTTTATTTGCATTGGCATTGACCCATGCCTACACGAGGGCTCAGCACATGGGGAGTATCAACATGGCTGATAACCAGACAACTTTTTCTCCCTTCCTCCTCGGGTTCCTTTTCCCTTTAACAACTTTCTCAACACAACTCCTACTCTTAGACATCGCTACAGAAACATCACTGGCAAAGTTCAAAGTCCTCACCTCCCAATACTGCCGAGCAATGCAAAAAGAGATGCCTGAAGCTTCCTTAAGTGCTGCTGGATTTAATCAAAGCCATATGAAGGTGGCCTGGCTTGCCTTCCCAAAGCAACTGCAGCTCTCAGACAAAGCATTTTGTCCCAAGCAGACAAATATACTGGAAACGGAGCTGAGTGCCAGGGAATCAGACTGCCCAGCCTCCCCCTTGGTTCCCAAACTTCCTTCTCGCAGTGCCCAGCAGAGTCACTCATCCCAGGGCTGCTCGCCAAGGCACGACCAGGCTCCAGGCAATGCAGAGCATGGATGACACATTCATGACAGCCGAGTTCCTCTGCTGCCTTCCTGCAGCTCCAACTTGTCCATCAAAATATGCATTTCTCAGTGTCACCACCCCAGTGGACCCTCTCTGTCCTTGGCTGAGACAAGATGACTCATTGCTTGGTGCAGACTGAAGTAGTGCTGCAGAAACACGATAACCTTTGATTTCAGCTAATGCAGCAAACAAAGATTCACCAGAGTTTATAAGCAGGTTATGAAGCAAGGCAGCAGAGGACTGAGTGATACCGGGTGACTATAAAGAGAGAAGGAAGCATCTCCAGATCAGGAGTGAAGGACACAATAAAAATGATGGAGCAGAGAAATAGGGCAATTTTGCATAGCAGGAATGACCAGAAGTCTGCCACACCAGAAGCAGTAAAAAGTAAAGGGAGAAGGGTGGCATTGGCCAAAAGTGCAGACACATGACCTTGGAGGACCTGCTAGACCCCAAGCTCGATTGTGCAGCTTTGCTAATGCCCCTATCACAAGCAGATACACTCACCATAAAAGAAACCCTACTCTGAAGCCTAAACAGGGAGATAGGTGTTTCCTGACAACTTTGAGAAATAATTAAGTTTTCTCTTAGAGGCTTATGCTAATTTTCTCCCCCATCCTGTGATGATCTTCAAGCATCAGCAATTTCTGGCTCAGACAAACAGCTCTGGCCCCCCATAATCACCATCAAGGCCAAGTGTGCTGCTTTTAGGAGGAAAATGTACAACCCCCTTCACACATGTGATGAGCTCCTCAGACCTCAGCAGGAGAGTGCTGCCACAGCCATGCCAGCTGCCCAGCCACCAGGCCCTGAGAAAGTCATCCTCAAGGTGATAACATACTTGCAACAAGCACATTACACAATGTCTTTTCAGCCTGAGATGGGTCAGATAAAGGTTTATAACAACTCAGGAAGACAGACTGATTCCCAGCCTTATGGCTAGACGAGAACAGGAAAGCAGAATTTGTCCCTCCCAGAGAGGCACTAACACATCAGGCCCTGATCTGCTGTATATTTAAGCAGAGAAAAATCATAGAAACACAGAGTGATTTGGGTTGGAAGGGACCTCTTAAAATAATATAGTCCAACCCCCTGCCACAGGCAGGGACACCTTCCACCAGACCAAGTTGCTCAAAGCTCCATCCAACCTGTCCTTGAATGCTTCCAAAGATGGGGCATCTACAACTGGGGGCAACATGTTCCAGTGCCTCACTACCCTCATCACAGAAAACTTCTCCCTTGCTTTCAATCTAATATTCTCCTTGATACATTCAGCAGAAGGTTTTATTTAAAAGCTGTGCTGAAAGTCCTCCCAGAGGGAAACCTCCCCTGTATTAACTGGGAAGCCAAACTCTTGCAGCATGGACACGAAGCCACCAGTTAGCAGTGCCCCACAAAGGACTCTACCAACACTGTAGCCTCCCAGAAATACTAACACACTTGGCAATCCTTACCACCCTTTTACACGGAAGGAAACTGGAGTAGAAGCAGGACATGTTCTACCAGGGGCTGCACAGCTGCCCTTCCACAAGCCATGCCCACTCCCACATGCTCGTCAGCTTAACTGAACCAAAATTACCCTCTGCTGCCACAACAGACAGTCCTGCCTTTTCCCTCCTCTCCCTTCTACACATCCCAGTCATCTCTACACTTGAGGTAGCAACCACCATTTGCTTGATCCAGCTGGAAGCCATCCCAGAAATAAGAAAATAAAGGGGAAGAATTTCTGGCAGGAGAACAGCCTGAGATCAGCTAAAGCTGATGAGAAGCATGACCTCAGCAAGATGGCACAGTGGTACATGTGGAAACCTAGATGAGGCTTCAACCCATCATATCTTTGTCTTTGCACAGGGGTAAGTCATGTAAAATCAGTTTAACAGCTCCATTCACTGCTGAGCATGCTCAGTCACTCACTCTTCTAAAGACCTATCCAAAACAGCTTGGTGATTTGCTCTCTGAGGTCTCCAAACTAGGCTGATGCACCCAAACAGCAACACACCACAGCTATGCAAGCCTTGCAGCTTACCGAGACACAGTGGTAAAACAAAATTCCTCCAAGAGGTTTGGGGGTATTTTCTGGGGGAGGAAGGGTGTTTTGTCATAGCTGAAGGGTGTTCTCAAATGGTTTCCAGGAGCAGAGGAGCAAGGACAAGCATATGCAAAGGATCTAGCAAAAGCTCTTAAGCAAAGCAGACAGCAGGAAGCTGAAAATAAATACGCAAAGCCCTTTGCGGCATCAAAGTTCAAATCCATCTGGATATTTCTAAGGCTGTCACAGCAGCCCATAGAGGGGATTTTCCAATTCCTTGCAGAGAAACCCTGGAAAATAATGATGGAAAAATAGAAGCACAGGCTCAAACTCTAAGCCAGACCTTCATCCCGACACGTGACCACCTTCAACAGCACCAGGAGTGCGGAGGGAGGAGCACAACACAGCCCTGCATGGTCCCCACAGGCTGGCTTGTCCCCACCACCTGGAAGCCTGAGCTCCCTCCACCCCCATCCTGCTTCTCCTCTGCCACAGGTGTGGATGGAGGGGTTGCAGCAGATGCAGGTGCAGCTCAGGGTATCTATCTGAGGACCTGCCAGCACAAGCCTTCACATCCCAGTCAGTCACCTCACCTCCAAAACCAGCAAGAGGCAGTCCCCACCTAAAAAGTACGTGCCACAAAGCTGCACTGAATGGAGGGAGCCGATCCATCAGCTTGTCCAGAGGTCCCATCCAAGCATCCCAGCAGCAGTCTGATGGAGCTCCCCACCACTAGCTCCTTACAGAGGGGAAGGAGGCAGAGCTAATCCTGCCTTGTTTTTCTGAGTTACACAACATTAGTCACACGGGCTCCTGCCCCAGGGCCCCCAGGCAAGCCTTGCCTTCAGTGGTTGCTGTATGCTCCCACTGAAACCACCAACTCTGCCAGCTCTCAACACGAACAGACAAGCACAGTTCAAAAACTCCTATTCAAGCCTCCTTTAAACACCTTTCACAGAAATACCCAGATCTGCTCCTCCACTTAACACAGCTCTTTTTTTCCCCCACCAGAAAAAGCACCAAGTTAGTCAAATTGAGTTTCCATGGGATTAAAATCAATTAACCAGCTACACATGTCCAACTGACCTGTTCCCAGTTTTCCTGACAACTGTTACCATGCAGACCACATGCACACCCCCAGAATATCCCAAAGCATCCTTAAGAAAATCATGGACTTTGTAATAAAGCTCAAGCTTTCATCTCTGCAAAAATTCACCTTAGTTTAAAAAAAAAAAATAAGCAAACCACAACAGATCAATTCAGGTCAATTTTTACCGAGAAGAGCTTCAGAAGTCAGCTGCAGCTTGGTGTAACCACAGAGCTGATGTGAAGCAGGACACAAGAGCCATCACGTCACATGTCCAGCATTCATGCTGGGGACCTTCCAGTTGCCTGCATGCCACCTCCCAGCAGCAGGGACTTGGGGCAGAGCACGGCTCCTCAGCTTGTAGAGAAAAGCAGCTCATTACACTCACCAAAACACCAGTGGCCACTTATAACAGATGGAAGCAATGCCCACACCTGTTTCTAAGTAGAGACGAGCTGCCAAAGCAATCAAGCGAGCCGAGCCCCTCGGCTGCACCTCCACAAAG
Organism: Dicrurus megarhynchus; assembly: GCA_013399195.1. Taxonomy (NCBI): domain Eukaryota; kingdom Metazoa; phylum Chordata; class Aves; order Passeriformes; family Dicruridae; genus Dicrurus; species Dicrurus megarhynchus. The sequence continues at coordinate 390,881 of VXAD01013799.1, read as the reverse complement.
GTCTCCTGGCCCGTGCCACTGCTCTGCTTTTCCCACCGGCTTTGCAGCACCAGCAGGAATCGCTCTGCAACGCAGTTTTGCAAGCAGATGCCTGCAGCGGAAGCAGCCTCCAGTGCACAGCCTCTCTGCTCATTTTAATGCAATTTCTTGAAATCAAACAAGAACAGCTAAATTCATTCTCTCTGAGCTCCAGCAGGATACTGGCTACCCCAATCTTTTCATTTCAGTCTGCCACTTCCAGCAGTTGGAGAATATGGAATAGAGACATTGAGCCACAAACCAAAGACCAGGGATGCATTTCCCAGGGGCAATTATCCCTCCTGCCCAGCCCCTCTGGGGATGGACCTCTCTGTCCATTCAGCTGTCCCCATGCCAGATCCAGCACCCTGCCAGAGGTGATGTGCAGTCTCCCAAGGACTGATCTGCTTGGGTATGCCACAGGAAGATATCAGTGGAGATTCAGCTGGCATCCATGCCCAAGGCAGGAAAGCAGTAAGGGAAGAGATCCCTGTAAAATCCAGACAAAAATCTTGAGAAACTGTTTCCTTGGACACACCAGAGGCTGACAACAGTCCACTGCCAAAGAGGGGCACAGACACCCCCTACCCCTTCTCCCTCCTGTTCCCTCCAGTCTGCTGGAAGGAAAAGCTCTGGCTGCCATGCAGCCTCTGCCTGCCATCAGACTGAGTGTTGGCACATAAGAGAGCAAGATGACAACGACTTCCGTCCAGACCTTCAGATGTTAAAAGCATGGCGAGGGCAACGCTGCAGGAAAGAAAACTCCCTGAGTTCTCACAAGTCTGTGAAGGGCCAGAATAGCTGAAGGGATTTATAGACCGAGCCTGAAAGCACACACGCTCTTGCTCAGCTGAGTCCACCCCTTGTATTGACACATGTATGGTGCAATTTTTTCCACAGAGGCTGGATTACAGCACCCTACTTAAGGAGGTGACTAATCACATTTTAAACACATCACTGGAAACCTTTCAGTGGTTAAGGTCTTGTGATGCTTATTTGGTTTTCTCAGCTCTATGCCCCTGCCCCACTCCAAATTCAACTTCAAATTCCACCTGCTGTACTCCATGGCATCTTTCTCTCACAGCATTGGAAGACCTTGAGCAGACTCCAGACACATCTTTTCAGCACACAGACGTATCAAAGCACAGCCATCGGGTCACCCTTGCCAAGCCTGCTGTGGGATTTACAACTTAAATTCAAGGCAGGCAGAAGGACAATGTATCAGGCTCTGCTCAGCTTCCAGTCATTTAGAGCATCTCTGGGAGGTCAAGTGATACTCCTACCAGCCCTTTATCCAAGGGAGCCAAGTGGGGGGTGTCTGTCCACCATAGCTACCTACTGTCAGCCTGGTCAGCTCCGCAGCAAACCTGATGGGAATGCAGCTGTGGCTCAAAAATACGTCGGGAAAGAAAAAATCAGTGCCAGGCCACCTAGACTGTGGCAGCAACAAAGTGGCTTAACCATGCACCTAGGCCACAAGAGCCATCAAACAAATCAATGCCTTGCAGGTCAGATATAGGTTTCCCTGTGAAACTCATGCAGCAAGTCAGGGAGCAAAGCAAATAGTGAGGCTTTGAAGTAATTTCAGTAACTTTATCTGCTTAGCATCGTAAGCAGCAGTAACAGCACAGCTAACACTTCTGGCCCACTTCATTACCACCAGAAGATCCTTCCTGATACGTTCCCCCCAGTCATGTATCAACACTCTCATGATCACTTTTGACTCATGGAACTGAAGGGGGAGGGAGGAGAGATACTGTAAGAACAAGACACCACAGAGACAATTTTTCAAGAAATGGCACTTCTAAATATGCAGGTCATTTTCTTACCTGCTCCTTCATCTACTCTGTATTGAAATGTTTAACAAGACACACAACTCACTATCAGCGCAACCTTGCTCCACTCAAGCACAAATCAGATGTTAGAGCTTTAAAAGAAGGAGACACTCAAAAATTTTAACTTATGGTGAGAAAACAAAATAATAAACTAAATAAAACTAAGTAATAAACTAAAACTTGTGTAGTCAGCTATGATGCAAATGGGACAAATTTTTTTTAAAAAGCAACTGTGGTAGCTCAGACTGATACTGCATCCCCCCAACATCCTGCCACCACGGTAGCGAGTGGCAGATGTGGCTCTCACATGCATAACCCTCACTGATTAATGAACAAAACTGAAGGCAAGGGGAGGCAGGAGATTTAAAAACTCAAGACAATCTGCTTTTGATCCTGATTTCTGGTGAGTGAATTGGCCCACAGCATGTGCACGAAGAAGGCAGGCATGTCTGCACAGCTGCTGCAAAGAGAAGTAAGAGATGCAGGAGCAGGCTGCAGACTTAGGCTGGCTGTCCCAGATGCTGCTAGGTCAGCAGCTAAGCACACACCTCACTTTGCTCAACGAGCCACTCTCCCCCACACCTCTTGCAGCAGGAGGCACCGGCAAACTGCTGAATACACCAACAAACAAGCATTTTGAGCAAGCAGGCTTTCATTCTGCTGTCAGGATGCCAGCAGGGACCCAAGTCCTAACTAAGGAGATCAGATGTGTACTAATGGACACTCAGACAAAGCTGGAGTGATGGGGGCACGTGAGGGTCTGAGCATCCCCAGCACCTGCTTCCTCTTCATGGACCTTTTTCCCTCCACCGTGGACTGTTGACAAGTAGTTTCCCACAAGGAAAATCCTTCACTGAGCTCCAAAAGATGAGGCAAGTGATTCCTTTGCTTGAATTTTAGGGTACCACAGCACTGGGGCTCATTGGCACCATGAGCTCCCACCCTGCCAGACACAACTGCTCAGCTGCTGCCTGCAGCACAGGAAGTTCCTGTGCAGAAATCTGAATGGTGCTGGCTCCTGTGTTTGATTTCCAGGATCCAAGCCACAAGGAGAGCTAAAAATATCCCAATTAACCATTCCTTTTCAACACAAGACTTGATGACAGTGCCACAAAGGTATTATACAACTGCAATCAGGAAGATGTGATCTGCAAATCTAACTAAGAAAAGTGAAAAATCAGAAAAAAATTATTTCAAAAAGAAATCAAACTGAGAAAATAGCTGGCCAGGACAGTAAGCTCTGAATTCAAGCATGGACCACATCGCCAAAAATGTAGAGAAGCTTGTGCTACTTGCAATTGTGGTGGCTGGCTCTGAGGTGCTTGCAAGCTTTCTGGTGTGACACACACAGGATATATAATTTCTGTTCTGCATTGATTACACACAGAGAGCTCGTTCTGGCTATAGCCCATGCAAGCTGTCTCCTGGATCAGCTGGCTGCTTAGCATGGTGCCGTCATGCATGTCAGGAGTTAAGTAGGAAACTTTTATTCCCGGTAAAATCCATTGCAAAGAGACAGCTACGCTCTGGAGCTAAGGATTTCCTCATATGAAGATTTAGCAGCAAATTTTTTTATCACTGCCCAGTCTTTGCAGTGACATGTAGACTTTCAACATCGTCTGTGGGTAATACTGGAGTACATTACTCACAGCAGTGCACCCAGGAGAACCAGCAAATCCTCTCCGTTTGAGCCCGAGCGTCAGCTTTACCCTGGAATTACATTTATCTCTCTGGCACTAGGCTCTCATTAATGGAATTACCAGGCAGGCTGCTTCAGACTTAACACTTGAGAGAGGCGGGCTGGGATGGCTCCGCTCCAGCCTCAGCCCGCAAAGCCGGCACTGTTTCTCCATCCTCCAGTGAGCTGCCGCCCGAATGAGCCCGACCCCGTGACGAGAGCCGGGGAAACAAAAGGAACAACCCCGAACTGTCCAGGGCAATCAATATCTTTCTAGGAACATCCAGGCTTCTTGCCAGCTTTCTTCCAACCCCGATTTAGCTCTTCTGCAGTGCAAGGGAGATGGCACGCGCAGGAGCAACCCAGCGGGATGCGGAGCCGGCAAGTGTGGCTGGCACTCGAGCAAATACTTACGGGGGACAATCTACACCGGTCCCTCTACAAATACCTCACGCTGAGGGTGCCAAAGCAAACCCACAGCTACAGAGAGCACCCACCCAGCTTGAAAATCAGAGCAAGCACTCCAGTCCGAATACTTGCTTCAGAAATACCCACTGCTACTTCAAACGGAGAGGTGTATGGCAGCAAACCAGCCGAGATTGCTACCCTCAGCACACGAGAGCATTCTAGAAATCTGCCTTCCACCACAGCAGCTCTTGCAGTGCCATGCTGAGCAATCTGCAGTGTGGCATGAACCAGCCCCTTAAAGAACCCCTGCACTACCCAGTAAAATGGACAACTGGGAGGTCCCAGGCTGCCAAAAACCAAAGAGGATGCAGCAAGCAACCCTACCACAAAGCTGCACGGACAACTCTGCAATTTCAGCATCTATGGGGGCTGTTCTTCACACAGAGCAGCTGTAGGCTTCTTTAGGTGGTATATTCCCAGCCACCTGCAAGGGGACTTCTCTAATCTCAGCATGGAGGGAGCACAAGGAGAAAACAGAGATCCACCAAAACCTGAACAATGCTTGCCCAGCACTGTTCAAGAGCACAGCTCTGCCAGAGCAAGCGGAAGATAGAAAGGGGAAAGCAAGGACAAAGTTTATTTGCAGAGCACAGACATGTCCTTCCAACAGCTTGAGCTGTGGGAGCTGAACTACTCTCCCCATAATTAAAATGAAGGAGAGGAAAGCACAATTACTCCAGCGTGACTGTGAAGGACTGACAAGCTTTGAGTTTCAAAAGTCCACCTTAACACACATTCTTTGGTGCGATTTTAATTCTAAAGAACAGGAGAAAAGAGGTTTTGCTGTGGGAAAAGCTGCTGTACAACCCTGTTATTAAACCAACCAAGGCACAAATGAGGGAGGGCTGTGGCTGGGGTTGACGAAGCAAGGCTGAAGACAGGCGTCTGTTCCCCCTGCCCCTGCATTTGCTCTGCCAGGAGCTCCCAGCAACACGATTCAGAGGCAGACTGCCCCGTGACAGGAAAAACACATGTAACACCCAGGCCGTGAAACCTCACATCTGAGACCATATATGCAAAACACAGCCTGAAACATATTTTCCGGCTCCACAGTGTCAGCTTGATACTTAGCAAAGCTGAGCTGGTGAAACGCTGTTGTGTACGTTGAAGGTGAGATTCCTCAGCAGGAGATAATCTCAAGCATCTCCTTGTTTTATCCGTATCAGGAAAAAGAAAAAAAAAACAAAAAGAGAAGCTTAGAGTAAGATTATGGGGTTCTGCTGCTCAGGGTGATGTAAAAGAGACAGGAGGACATGACAAAAAAAAATTACACAAGTACAATGCTCTCCAGCGTGTCACCCAGGGGAATAGCTAAGAAAACTACTTTCTTTTCAAAAAACCCAGTAAGGGTAAGGAGCCATCAGAATTATGAGTCAAGCTCTAAGATAAGAAATCATACTGCTGGATGGGTGCGGCTGCCTGCTTGTTCGGTCGCTGTTGGGTTTTTTCTTAAAGATAAACATGTCTTTCAGAACATGCTTGTTGGCCAATCTTCTCTCTGATGAAAAAAAAAAAAAAACAACCAAACCAGAAGGAAGCTCACAACCGTGAAAACGATAAATGAAAGGCAGGAGAGTTTCCAAAGAGCTCTGAGGTCATGCTTCACAGGCCCTTTAAAGTAAGATGCAACACATCAAAAAGAACAAAAGAGGGGTAAATTTAAAATTCAAAGTATTTCAATAAAATATCATTCAGAGAAGCTATTAAGCAAACTCTGCAAGAAGCAGACCCCATTCACAGAGCCCGAAACCCGTCAAGTAAAAGATATAGTGTTTTGCACCTATTTCATTTGCAAAGCTGTTGATATATAGGAGTATTTAATCAGAAATTCATAGTCTGGAGGAGGATAGCTCAGCAAATGCATCCAAAAAAAGTAACTTGTATATCAGAGGCAGAACTAAGGCAAATCCCTTAGGAAGGGTGTAAAATTGAGCAGAGGATGGTTTTGAATCCAACAGAACGATGGCTTGAACACAGCCAAGGTAGAAGTAGAAAAGTACTGCAGGAAAGCAAAGTGTAAAGCACCCAGGAACTCGATGGAGCAAAAGCCACAGCAAGTCCCATCACTCTCACCAAATTCCCTGCAGTGACTTGGTGACCCGGATCACTCCCTGCAACCCGGCCAGCTCAGCCCAGGACTCTGCTGCTCTCCACATAGCCAGGTGTCAAGCAGCCACCACGGAGGTTATACAACAAGGTTATTTTGTAACCACTTTGGTTCAGAAAGTATTTTGCACTGCCCATCAACGCTTTTTGGGTTTTGTCTTATCTTAGTCAAGAACACCAGAGGGGAAGAAAAGTGACTGAGCACAAGGCAAGACATTTACCAGAATGACAGGTTTTTAACTAAGCCTGGATACCGCTGCTGCTGAACACAGCTTTAATTAAATGTGGCAAGCCCATCAATAGCTTCATCTTCCTCAGCCTAGCGCTCACAGAGAAATGAACTAATGCTCTCACCTGCTTTGCTATGCACCCCTTGATTGACGGCACTCCTTTTCCCACATCCAAAACGGGCACCAAACTCCCATCTGGTCAATGCAGCTCCCCAGAAGACTCCAGCACATGCCCTCACCTGCCATTTCGACAGGCACCTGAAGTTCCCTGGTCCAGAGCCAGCATCTCCTTCCTTGTGCAGCAAGGAAACTGTTGCCTTTAACTCTACTCCAGCTGGAGCACAAGAGCAAACAGAACCGTTTCTTGAGGGAAAAGACCTCACGATTCACCACGGTGCCAGATTTCACTTCTGTGGGTGTTGTTTTCAAAGGAGACATTGCAAGGCAAGGCGGGGAGAGCCAGCTGCCGGCAGCAGGTTTGCTCATCCAGGCACTTGGGCATCCCCAGCTGCCCCAGCCAGGCACAGGGACCCAGCCCGGATGTCCCAGCATGGATCGCAGCAGGTATTTGGGCAGCAGGTATCTGGGGGCTCCCCGGGCTGCCCAGCCAAGCCGAGCGTCACCCCGAGTCCCCACGGGGCGCAGGGGGTGGTGCGGGCTCTGTGCCCCGAAGGCCGTGAGGGGCTGCCGGGTAGGCGAAGCCTCCCCGAACGGTAACCGGGGTCATCCGGGCAGCTCCTGCGCCCTTCATCAGCTGGGGGGGGCTCGATATTTTGTGGGGGGTTTTTTTGTTTGGTTGTTTCCTTCTGTTTTGACCTCAACGCAGCCCCGCCGCGACTCAAAGGACCAGCCCAGGCCCCTGGCAGAGCCTCTGCCGGTTGTTCAACCCCCCGCTCTGACCTCCACACGCACCGCCGCCCCACACACACACACACACACACACACACACAGCCCTACGCATCCTGCTCCCCAAACACATAGCCCTTTGCAGCCTCCCGCCATTCCCGTTCCCATTCGCATCTCGATCTCGTTCCCGTTCCCGTTCCCATTCCCGCCCCGTTCCCGCTCCTGCTCCCGCTCCAGGTCTCACCGCGGAGCGCATCCTCCTCTCCCGGCGCGCGCCCAGCCCGGCCCGCCGCCGAGCCCCGGCCGTCGCGCTCCCGCGCAGGCGCACTGAGAGCCCCGGCCGGGACGTGTAACGGCTGGCGGCACACGGCATCTCGCGAGAAGTGACTATGTGTGCACTAGACACACAAACCAGTAACGCGGGGAATTAGCTCAAATGGTAGAGCGCTCGCTTAGCATGCGAGAGGCAGCGGGATCGATGCCCGCATTCTCCAGCTACTTTTCCTCCCTTGTGTTGCCAGCCTGCAGCCGGTTTCTTTTGCAAACTAGAGCATTAGTGGGTGTGCCTTTTGAAATTCCTTATATTCTTATTTGCTTCCTTAGCATTCTTAAAGACCACAAAATCACAGAATATGCCGAGTTGGAAGGGACCCACAAGGATCATCAAATCCAACTTCTGGCCCTGCACAGGACACCCCAGGAGTCACACCATGTGCCCAAGAGCAGTCCAAACACTTCTGGAACTCTGTCAGGCTTGGTGCTGTGACCACTTCCCTGGGGAGCCTGTTCCAGTGCCCAACCATCCTCTAGGTGAAGAACCTTTTTCTAATACCCAACCTAAACCTCCCCTGACACAACTTCAGGCCATTCCCTCAGGTTCTGTCACTCTCACCAGAGAGAAGAGATCAGTGCCAGACCTGCTCTTTCCCTCACGAGGAAGCTGTAACTGCAATGAGGTCTCCCCTCAGTCTCCTCCAGGCTCAGCAGACCGAGTGACCTCAGCTGCTCCTGGTGTGGCTACACAGATGTATTTGCCTATCCTGTGCATAAGGCAGGCAGAACACTGTCTGTGTACTCCTGGCACTGCAAGAGGGTCTTTTGTTTCCTTATTGAACATTGGACAAGGCCACAACAGTGAGCAGCACCCACTGCATCCAGTTCTTCCCTCACAGCTCTGGCCCCAGCCCTCCTCTTCTCATCCCACCCAAGACCAGGAAAGCCTTTAGAGATCCCTTCTCCTGGGGGGCCTCTGGTAGAGCCAAAACACTCGTTTGCCTTCAGTAAATTTAAGAAGGAACCAAAACACCTCAAGGAGTCATTGATGTAGGTGCCATTTATCAAAAAGGGTCAAGACTTTGCTCCCTGAATTTATCCAGGCACAAGGTTCAAGCAAGTGCTTCACGTTCTGCTCCTATTCTACTGCAACAAGCCACAAGGAATAACCAAAAGCTTTAAAAAAAAGAGAAGCCATTTTTAAAAACTGAAGGCGTATCATAAAAAAACCCAACCCCACAGGATTACACTCAGTTGACATTTCAATCCCAGTCACAAGCTGAACTGGGAACCAATGGGGGAAAACAATTCTGAGCACTTTCCTCCTCCTGGGTTACATGCATGAGGAAATGACCTTTCTGGCAAATTTCAATGACAAAGAATGAAATTCAGCTTTCAAGCTGCTCACAGGCCCCAGCTTACACCTGAGGAGACTGTAAAATATCCCACCCCCAAACCTTTGCAGCTAATTAATTCTGATAGTCCAAGGGAGAACTGGATTGAAGAGAGGATGCAGTGGTTTTTTTATAGCACAAGTTTTATGGGGAGCAGCTGAGGGAACTGGAGTTGTTTAGCCTGGAGAAAAGGAATCTCAGGAGAGACCCTATCACTGTCTACAACTACCTGAAAGGAGTTTTAGTGAGGTGAGGGCGTCTCTTCTCACAGGTGNTTACACCTGAGGAGACTGTAAAATATCCCACCCCCAAACCTTTGCAGCTAATTAATTCTGATAGTCCAAGGGAGAACTGGATTGAAGAGAGGATGCAGTGGTTTTTTTATAGCACAAGTTTTATGGGGAGCAGCTGAGGGAACTGGAGTTGTTTAGCCTGGAGAAAAGGAATCTCAGGAGAGACCCTATCACTGTCTACAACTACCTGAAAGGAGTTTTAGTGAGGTGAGGGCGTCTCTTCTCACAGGTGACAAGTTACAGGATGAGAGGAAATGGCCTCAAGTTGTGACATGGGAGGTTTAGATTGGATATTAGGAAAAAATTCTTCTCTGAAAGGATGGTTGGGCATTGGAACAGGCTGCCCGGGTAAGTGCTGGAATCACCATCCCTGGAAGTGTTCAGAAGGCATGTGGATGTGGCACTCTGGGCTATGGTTTAGTGATGAACACGGTGGTGCTGGGTTAATGGATGGACACAATGATTTTGAGGTCTTTTCCAACCTTTGTGACTCTAGGACACAAAGTGATCTTTTGGGCACAAATACTCATGAATTCTCACGGGTACTCTCATGGAGACTAGAGAGAGATGTCTCTACTGGCAGAGGACATCTACTATTCCTTTCTGCAAAAAGGCTATGGTAACATGCAAACTGAAGTCTGAAAAAAAATGAGTGTATGGTTGTTGGGGTTCTTCTAGCTTAAAGATTTCATTCTTGGCTTTTAAAGCTGATTTAAACTCATGCTTCTGAGTCCTGTACAAACTCATGAAATAACCAGCTGTCCCTACAGTGGTCTTCAAAGTTTCAGCAAATTATTCAAGTCTTCCTCTGCAGCAGGATTTAACAGGAAAGTGAAATCCACTGCAGTCTCCTATTTCATCAGCTGCTACACAGCTGGCATGAAGAGACTATGTTACGAAATACCTTTGTGTCTTTGGTCCGGTCCTCTCATTTTCCCCTCTAGCTGTGGCCCCATCTCAACCCTCAACCCCTGCAATGTTTTGGTGACCACGGGCAACTTCGGGATGATGGAAAACCAGAGGACCGTAAGTCTGGTCAAACTGATGCTGCATCGCCCTCTGCAGACGGGCAGGCAAAGACTGCCGCAGGCTGAGGCAGATGAAGAAGAAAAGCAGGGATGTGAGAAAAATTCCTCTGACAGTACTTGTTCTGCAGGTGTGTTGATTGATGAACATATCTGGAAAGCTCCATTTTCTTGGGGCTCCATCTTCGCTGGACCCACGGTGAAAGACTGTATCCACAGGGGTAAAATATTACACATATACTCACAGCACTAGTTCATTATAATGTTCTCCACTCCCTCCAAAAACAAAAACAGTGCAAAATGGAGAGAGCAGCTTTTCTTTTACAAGAACAAGGCGACTACATCAGAGGAGCAAGAATTTCCTCCCTAATGGTTTTCTTGTGGGAATCTATAATGAGCTGCCACAGTATGGAACATCCATATGTGTGTGTGCACACATGCAAGTCAGGGTGAGCAGTTGCCTGTACTTGCTGAAAAACCCAAACCTTGCTCAGCCACCTCGCTACCAGCTTGCTACCAGCATCTGTTTATTGACCTCCTTTTATTTTTTTCTTAGCTCCTGAGGCATCAGTGAAGCCAGTGTCAGGTTCTCCACTCTAGCTCCACAGATATTTTGCTCCCCAGTGCTTAATCAGCCCACTGACTCTTCAGGAATGACCCAAGTCTTGCATTACCTCACCCTACAAAGGCTTACTCCAAGTTTGCACACAGGCTCAAGGAACAAATGGCTTCCAGCAATGGATCAAGTAGGATATAAACAAATCACTCAGTGCAACAAATGGAGCTGGGCACATGCTTACAACTCGCTGTTTTGATCTCCACAGCTGAATTTATGGAATGAATTTTCTGGTACGGATCACATAGCCAAGTTAGCAAAAGAATTATCACTACTCTAAGAAGTTTATTGTCTTTTATTATAATTAAGTATATGCACAGAGGCATCCTGAGAGCAGGGAGGACAGAACAGGAAACTGCTAGAAGGGGAAAAGGCAGAGTTTTCAGCCTACACTAATGGCCTTAACTTAAGTGTTCTTTTGTTAGTTTGATCTACGGTTATGTCTGTAATTTTAGTTTTAAAATAAAGTTATCTTAAATGCAGAGACACATCTCAACTTCCTCAGATGCCAGGACACAAGACCTACACTTCATGCATTCATGCCAGCTGTGCCCAAAGGCAGCAGGGGCAAGATGGGCATCACCGCGCTCTCCCTCCCTGCTACAAAGAACAAAAGAGGGAGAGGATCTAAAAAAAGAGGAGATAAATTTGAATTAACTCAGAAAGGATAATGGGAAACTGTGATAAAGAAGGGAACACAGGGCAGATGTTAATGCCAGACTCCTCAAGGAATCTTCAAGGAATCAGCCTGAATCTGTACAAATAACCAAATGGACATGCCTTCCATGCCAGAAGTCTTCCTCTGTTTCCTTGGCAAGACATACACAGGTATTTCTCACTGGTGTTTGCTGTTGGCTTTCTCAGCCCCATTTTGGATAATTTCCTCTGGATTTGAGTGTATCTCAATGAGCAGGATGGCCTGGTCCTGCTTGCTGGGGAAAGGGCAATAGATCTTTCCCGAGATGCCTTTTGTTGTCCCCAGAGTGAGGGCAGCCAAAAGGATGACAGGCAGACAGAAGCACACAACTTTTTGGCATGGTTATTTGGCCAGTAAATCGAATATTTCACCAGCACAGACCAGAGTGTATTGGGTGCTTTGCCCAGGACAGGAAGTCTACAGAAGGTCCACATGACACGAACCTCTCTGAAACCTCTAACAAATGCTAGACTTTGTCCTTTAGAGATTCCTGATATGTGCAGCCAAGCAGGAACCAAGAGTAGAGAGATGCCAGCAGTGGCTGGATAGGAAATGACACTTTTGCTGACAGGCATTTGACTTCAAATTGCCTGGTTGACCGGGGGAACTCCTGCCAGCACTAACTTTCTTCCTAACACTAGTGGTCTTCCTGAAAGCATCGTGCCAAGCAAGAAGGGCGGAGACATCCTTCACCAGCCACAGCATCCCATCCATTTGCCTGCCAGGGAGCATCCTAGCAAGCATCAAAGCTGGGAGCTTGGGCCATCCCCAAGCTCTTGCCTGTGGTTCAGCAGGTGTCAGGTCAGACCCAGAAGCATGAGGACTGTTCTAGCAAACTCAGTGTGGATGACCCTGTTTTCCTGAGAGGGAGTGGGGAAGAGGCGCACTCTCTGGCTTTCAACTCTCTTCTGGGCACTGAGGAAGGTGGGTTTTACTCATTGAGCTCTCTTGGTGGTTGGTTCCCATCTCCTCCAGAAGAAGGATAACAAAAGCAATTGGGGGGAAAACCTCTAGTGTTTCTCCCATGGCTCAACAAAGGCTCTGTTTCCCAGGCCATCATTCCACCATCATCTCTGTCAGCATCTGCAGCCACAGGAGGGCAAAAGAGATCCGGCCTTCTGTTTCTGGATCATTTGCAGGCTATTGAAACATTAATTCATCTTCACACCATTGAGAATGGGGGAAGAAAGCAGGTTTCTTCAACCCACAACTATTGTGTGATGCAGCTTGAGTGATGGCAAGGCTTTCCTTGAGGAGGAGAAGAGCCAGTGGGAATTTGGGAGGAGGAGGTGTGGGAGTGGGGTCCGTGCTTGCTGCTGAGGGGCAGTTTTAGGGAGACACAACCAGGGCTGTGCCCAAGGGACCCTTCCAGGCAGTGTGAGCATTCAGCTTGTGCAGAAGCAGGGGGCTGCCTGTGCCCTAGCCCCTGCTGGGAGGCGGGATGCATAACCCCTGGGTGAGGTGACAGGTAGGCAGAAAGGTGCTCATCATCACTCCTAGGCCCAGCAGGACAGGGCTTGCCTGGAGAATGGAGAAACTATGCAAACTCCACCATCTTTATCCACACTTTAAACTGCGGTGGCCTAATTTTCGGCTGGATCCTTCAGTGGCAGCTGCTCCCTTGCTCTGGGCTAAACCACGGCGAGTGGCCACACGATCCAGTGTGAGAAGTTAAAGCTGCCTCTGTCATCATCAGGGGCTTTTTGCGACATTTGCTTCGTCACAAGCCAGACACAATGGTGTGCACAGTGCTTGCTCCGCAAGGCCCTGAAGAGCTGCCACGGGAGGAAAAAAGCCGTCAGAGCCCAAAAGTGCTTCCCTCCCTCTAGCAGGCACCATGTGTACGACAGCAGAGGTTGCGTGGTAACGGCAGCAGGAAGGCGCCAGCTCTGCCCCCCTCGCTCCCCGCACAGCACCGACAACAGCAAGGTACGTATCAGCGGCAAAACCAGGCTCTGAAAGTCCCGAAACTTTCCCTCCTGCTTTCCGGGGAGGAGCACGGAACCATTTTAAAGCCGTGCTTTGTAGGGAACAGCTGGTTGTGCTTAGTTGAACTGTTGTGCGAGCCAGGGTTATGGAAAGAGGGTGTTTGGAGGAAGAAAAAACTGGGGGAGATGCTGAGATTTTGGGGTGGAGGGAGGAAGGGAGGCAAGTCGGGATGTTGCCTAGTGCCTTTCGGCACTTCAAAACCTTTCTTTGTTCTGTCTTGTGAAAATGTGAATGAGCTTTTACTGGGACTAAAACTCCCGGGAAACAATAGGGAGGGAGACAGGGAGTAGCCGGCAGGCGGAGGAGGAAGCGAGCCAAGGGGTGACGAATGCCTTCCAGCCCTGACCAAGCGCTGCCACCCTCGCCCCGCCTCGGGACGGATGTGCGGGACAGCCACTGGTCACTCGGGTCGGGTGGGGGCAGTGGCAGAGCCCGGGAGGGCAACAGGCCTGGCAGCAGCACAAGCCCGAGGCGCCCATCCTCCACTGCTGTCACAGCTTCGTTCCAAACAGCTCGGAGAGAGGCCTTTGTGCCAGCGAGGTGCAGCTCTGCTCAACGTGTTGCGCTAATGAGGGACACGGATACGAGATATTTGTCGTGGATAGGACTGGTGACAGGGATGGGGAGCAGGGACATCCCAGGCCCTCCAAGCTGGCCCCTGTGTGCAGCTGTCTGGAAGCTGGAAGTCAGGGACACCGCTGAGGATATTTCTGTTGTTTCCACTTCAAACGATTCTTAGTTCTGAGTTCCCTGGCGAAGTCCTGTGTCCCCTGGCCGAGACCTTGCCATTGTGCCTCTGCCCTGGGTGACCTGCATGCATTCCCATCTTGCTCCAGGTCCTGGCACACAGCAGAGGTTGCCCTCCCAGCCGGTTGGGACACTACCTCATTTTATGTTTGATATTCCCACCCTTTGTGCATCCCCTCATTATAGGGATTTCTCCCTCTCCTGTCTTGTTTGCTGTGTATCCCAGTGCTCCTGCTCACGGGGGGGGAAGAGCAGGGAGATCAGGGTGGATGGAAAAAAAAGGGCAACAGGAGATAGGAATAAAAAGAAAGGGAGGAAAAGAGGATGAAAATGGAGAAGTTATTGAGAAGATGAAAAAGAGGGAAGACAGGCTAAGAGGAGAGATAGCAGAAAAAAGGAGGACAAACAGGTGAAAAAGAACAAAAAAGGAAATGTCAAAAGAAGGGAGAAGAAGGAAAAGGAGAGAAAAGAGGGNAAAGGGGAAAAAGAAAAAAGGAAGTGAGGAAAACAGGAAAAAAGGAAAGAAGGAGATATGAAGGAAACAAATAAGAGTGGAGGGGGAAAGAAAGAAGGGGAAAGGGGGAAAGAATGTCGGAAAAGAGGGGGAGAGGGAAGCAGGGACAAGTCAGGAAAAAATTAGGAAAGACAAGAAGTGGGAAAGAGAGGAGAAACGGCGTTAAGTGTCAGAGCAGGAAAAAAGGGAGATGGGGGAAAAACGGAGGGAAAGGAGAAAGAAAAAGGGAGAGAAAGAGAGAAAGGGAGAAGAAAGGGAAAAAGGGGAGGAGGGACAGATCCTGCCCCTCCCCGCCGCGATACGAGGCGGAGCCGGGCCGAAGCCGGCGGCAGCTGCGCGGTGGCGGGGCGGCGGTAGGAGCTGGGGAGCCGGGCCGGGCCGGGCCGGGCCGGGGCGGAGGGAGCAGGGAAGGAAGGAAGCCTGGGAGGGAGAAGTGCTGCCTGCGGTGCGGGCGGCGGCGCGGGCGGCGGCGGGGCTGTGAGCACCGGGGCGGGGGGGACCGGGCAAGGGCGGCAGCGGTGGCGGCTGTGTCCCGGGGCAGGACCGGGCCGCTGCTGGGACCCTGAACGGGATGCCCTCCTCGGCTCGCAGGAGGGTGCACAACTCGGGGCTGGGGGGAAAACCCTTCCTCGATCCGGGGAAGGTAAAAAGGGAAAGTGCCCGAGCGACGCGGGGAGGGCTGTGACGGTCCGGCTGCGACTGTCCTCTCGCCTGTCGCCGCTGGCTCTGATCCCCATCAGCCCGCGACACGTGGGGCTGTGGTGCCATCCCACAGAGGCCGTGGGCCGGGATTCCCGGCAGCGCTCGCGTTGGGAAGGGAAGGGCAGGGCAGAGGCCGAGCACGTCCGTGAGCTCACGATCCCGCTGGCGCCGTGTCCCGATCCCGCCGCCGTTCCCGAGCGCCGCCCCTCCCACGTGGGTCCCGGGTTTGTTGTGGGCGCGACCTGACGGGAGCGCTGGTACCGGGCTGGCCTCTGAAAAGCGGGTTTGGGATCCCCGCGATGGTACGGCGGCGGGAGGGGACTGGGATGAGGGAAGACTGTGGCTGACTGCAGCTCACATTCCGATGGGATAGCTCAGGGATTATTTCTTTCACAAACGCCCCGTAGTCTGAGTCATGCCGGCCAAACCAGGAGACCAAGGCTGCGTTTTGTCATCTACTGCAGCGCTGCCTTTAACCCCATCCCTTGTAGACTAAACCTAGAGCACAGCTACTGGCCTTGGCATGTTTTCGTGCACGTTTATCTGGAGCCGTTCTGCAAAGCGCTGTGTTTACATCACTTCAGAAATGCAGTTTGACTGCAGAACAAAAAAAAATCTGCTTACCAGCTTCTCTGTACTTGGACTTGCCCGACCAGAGCGACCTTTCAAACCTTGGGTATTGAATTGTGGAGAAACACTTCTCCCATCCACACAAGTTCTACTTCTCACATACAGACACATGTCCAGCAGGATTTTTAATTTCAGCCCAGGCAGTTCTCATGCTCATCTTCCTCATTCACCCACATTCTCTCAAAAATACCCCAATTTTAATTATAGCTTGAGGTTCCACAATGGGTCAGGTGTGCCATGCTGGTGGAACTTGGTGTCCATGTGGCTCAGCAATGCAATAGTGAGCGAGTAGCACCAGTGCCCCTATAAAGCTCCTTCTGGTTAAGCTCCCTTGGAGGGGGAAGGGGAACATCTTATTCTCACACAAGCAGCCTTCAGATAACAGGCGGTTGCCATATCTCTCCAGGATTCCTGTGCTTTTTTCCTCTCAGAGGAAGGCCTTCCCAAGTCCCAGACAAAACCATTCCAACTCTCCTGGCCTTAGAGTGGTGTTTGCAGGAGACTGGTTTTGGAAAAATGCCCTTTGCACAGTATGACTCATGTTTGAGAGTTTGGGGGGATTGAAGAACAGTGTTGCTTCTCAGTCAGTTAAAAAAAAATGGTTTTGTTTTGTTTTAATTTTCAGGTCTTGTCTCAACTGTCAAAATGGAGCTTGACATCCAGTGTGAAGAGATGAGCCCATCTAGATGGGCTGAGCTTCTGACCACAATGAAATCCTGCAAAACCATCAGGTAATAACTAGTTGTGTATCATCTCTTTTAAGTAAAAACTTGCATTTCTCTCCTCTGCTTTTCATCCTCAGGACTCTTTGACCTGGAACTTAGAAATTGCACAGCAACAGGAATGATTCTACCTATTTTTTGCCAGAAAGTTAATTTAAAGGGGGGGATAAACTCCCACCCTCTTGCAAAGTTTTTTCAAGTACAGATAAATATCCTTTGGTATGAAGTAATGTTGCCCTGTTTCTTGGCATGCCATAGGGCTCAGCTAGGTAATTGTGATTTAAATATTTGACAACCATTTTGGTTATTCTGCCTTTCTCTCAAGAGAGAGGGAAAACATATCTCTGTGCTTATTATATATTAGGTCACATACTCTTTGGGTTGCAGGCTTGATGCTGTCAAGTGATTTTGGCTTTAAAAGTCAGGTACAAGCCGTGTGCCATCAGCTTTTAATTCTTCACTTGACCTTCAGAAGTACCAGCCTTGTTTGTTGAGCAAACAATGGGAGGGAACCATCTCCTGGGGTGTAAGGTGTAGGACAGGGCCCAGAAGAGTTGCTCCTGCAATCTTTCCCCTCTGCTGGCTGGGAATTCACACTTCACGGGATGGCATCATCCTACTGGGGCTGGAAATGATGGGCCAGCAATGCCTTGGAGGGCACCGGACCTGCTGAGGGCAACTTCCTTTTGTTCTGCAAAGGAGCCTTTTACAGGCAAAGCTTCGTGGGCCTGGCCTTGACTTCCCAAGGCCTTCCTTGGATGGCAGAAGGCAGTGGGATGGTTGTCTCCTGGGCAGAGGCTGGGCTGCTCCAGATGCAGTGGATGAGAGTGACTGTGCTGGGATTGTTCCATCAGTGTTGAACACGATCCCATTGGAATTCATGTCTTCTTGCCAGAGGGAGGGAAGGAGAAGCCTCATAGAGCCTCAGTTTTCATACTGTTGTTTAAGGGGAAGTGACCAGGCAACTTTTGGCACTCCTGGCTGTGGCTGTGCCTGGGGCTGTACAGTTCTTCATGACACCTTCCTTTTGCTCTGCATCTTTTCTGCCTCCCTCTACACCTCCCTGGTTGTCCTGTGTTCCCAATCCTTTCCTTGGCTCTCCTTTCACTTGAATTCATCCCCATCAATTTAGCAACAGCTAGAAGAATGCTGATGTCCAGGGGGAGAAGCCACTGCTGAACTGCAAACTCAGGGTTTGTGTGCTGAGATTCCCGCTGGAGGGAGATGAGGCAAACCAGCATGACTCACCTGCAAGAGACCAGCCTGCTGATGAGTGTCCCTGGGGCTGGCTGCGCTCCCAGCGTGGCTGTTCTCAGTGCAGAACCAGTCTGACAGCCTGTAAGCTGGAAGGTGCTTCCTCCAGCTGTAGAGGGATGACTTGTGCCCTCTTCTGTGCAGCACAGAGGAGGAGCAAGGCTTGTGGAGCTGCCATCCAGCCCATCCTGTGGTGCAGCCCAGAGCACACCTTGGTTTGGGCCGTGCAACACCCAGCAGGTCCTGCACATACTTATGGAGGCATCCCAGGAAGTGCAGGAGCATTGCCCACTCTGCTTTCATGAGCAGTGCTACAGCCAGGGAGAGCAGAGCAACTCTGAGGACTAAAGTGCTCCTTCTCTCCTTGTCTTTCAGGTTGGATGACTGCAATCTCTCCAGCAGTAACTGCGAGGATCTCTCTTCCATCATCAACACAAATCCATGCCTCACAGAGCTGAAGCTGAACAACAATGAGCTGGGAGATGCAGGCGTTGAGTACCTGTGTAAAGGGTTGCTGACACCAAGCTGTAGCCTACAGAAGTTATGGTAAAGCCCCACGGATTGTCTTGCTCTAACATGCTGTCACAAATTAGTGTTTTAAGGTCTCTTAAAGAATCACTGGCAAAGACAGGTTTAATATAAAAGTGAAAGCACAACAGTTTGTTGACAAGGTTCATTCTAATACTTACTAGATGGTTAAAGCACAGAGAGAAAAAAGCAAACAAAAACCTAAAGTCAATATCCAAGGTCAACCCAAAAATTATCTCCGTGGAGGCTGGGAGAGGGGTGAAGGGTCAGGATAGGAAAGGGTGAATAAAGAAGATACTCCTTTTGAGTCCCAAGGTACAGAATCCTTGCTAAACTGAGTCTTGGACTGGACCAACACTTCAGGCCTGAAAGTTTTAACAGCACTTAAACTTAACAGCACTTAATGAATATCTTGGGTTAAACAATTTAACAAAGGTTCATATAGAATTTACTATAATGCAACAGTAACTCACAGGCCAAACTTACTTACATGTTTAAAGAATTTAATAATCTAGGACAGCAACATTCACAGTCCATTTGCTATAGCATATTCCCCCCCACAAGGACACAAACCTAAAGGAGTATGTACAAAGTGCTCACCTGTGGAAAATTCCCCTCAAATTCAGTGAAAGGCTCACTCTAGATGCCTTTGAGGTTGAGCCTTGTGGAGTGGGGGTGTCAGCCCAGGATCCATTGTCATTTGGCAATCCTTGGAGTGCAGCAAACTGGAGAGTTCCCTGGCTCTGAGAGGCATTTTATAGAGGCACCCCACCACATTATAGCATTAGTGGGCTTCCCTCAGCAAGCCTGATGCAGGAGCTTTAGTCAGAGCTTGTAGCTGCTGCCCCTGCTCCTCAGAAGGCCTGAAAGGGATGCCTTCTCTGTCCAGCATCTCTTCTGCAGGGTACAGGAGTCCTCCAGTTCCTGAGGGGAATCTGGGATCTTCAGGACACTGCCTTGTAAAAATCATTTGCCTTTTAGATCAGATATTAAAGTCCCTGTTCCCCTGCAATGAGGGCTCAGACAAATAGAAAGAAAGTTGACTGTGAAGCTGATTAAACTGCAACTGTCTGATGAGCCTTCAAGAAATAACTGTGGTACTCTGTACTCGAAGACTTGAGTAATATTTCAGAGAGTTTGCCCTAGGCTTCAGACTTCTCCAGATGCTCAAGGAACAGCCTGGATTAGGCATTTTCATTTCTGTAGAAATATAATTGTCCATTTTTGGGGTTCTGGTAAGGTGCCTTAGGAAATAAAAGAGCAACCAAATCCAAGTCCAACCTCCCTGCACAACACCTCTCCATTGCCATAAGTCTTGTTTGCTGACTCTATAAACACCCCATAGCAATACAAGCACAGTTCCTATGCTACTTCTCCAAGCCTGAATGCTGAAGGATCAACTTCCTAGATCTTTCTTGTACTATACCATTAAACTTCTAAATTACATCTGTGGCTGGATGAGATTTTAACTTTGTCATGTTTAAGTAAGTAATGGATATTTCAAAAAAAACCACTGAAAACTTCTGCCTACTCTGGATCACATTTCTAGTGGGGGCAAGAAATCGTAAGATGCCTTTCCTTTATCTCTGGGGTCAGTCTCATGATATTTAGACCACTTCTATAAAGCAGTTGTGGGCTGCTTCTTGTAGGGTGGATCCTCATCCTGCTGGAGGTGCTGTATGAGCGATTACACTGAAGGAAGCATGGGAGCTATTGTTTGCATCACAGGTATAATACTAACCAATAAAATATATTGGCACACCTGTAAAGTAACATTACTAGCCTGGACAAACCACTTCCTAGAGGGGTTATGCACTGTCAGAGCCGTGGTGTCCTTTCCGAGTGCCAGCCACAGCAGATAAACCTCTCTGAGAAGAGCCTCTGTAATTCTGGGAGTGCATTTCCCTCACACCTGTTGCCTCTCTCCTGCAGGCTGCAAAACTGCAATCTGACGAGTGCCAGCTGTGAGACCCTGCGCTCTGTCCTCAGTGCCCAGCCGTCCCTGACAGAGCTGCATGTAGGGGATAACAGACTGGGAACTGCTGGAGTGAAGGTGCTGTGCCAAGGGATGATGAACCCCAGCTGTAAGCTGCAGAAGCTGCAGTAAGTAGTCACTGGGCTCTTTTGGTCATCAGACAGGCCATGCTTGCCTTTCCTTTGACTCAAGGAGGAGTTTTGTTGCCAGATGTGGATTTGTTCATGTTTTACCTGAAATTGTCATACTTACTCATGCTGGTGGGTCTTGTGGGTTTGGAATAGTCAGGTGTCTGTTTGTTTTGCCCTCCTGGCAGTGATGGCTGTAAATGCAGGACCTCTCAGATGCCCAGGAAACATCAGATTCTGCTGCTCTCAGTCCTTGTTTCGTGGCTGAGCAGGACCAGGGTGTATTTGCAGCCCCCAGATCCTCCCAGGCAGGCCTGGAGGTGAGGCTCACGATGGTGTTGCAGTGCAGAGCTCAGCCCTGTGCGCCAAGGCTGCCTGTGCACTGGTTTAATGGAAGCCTAGTGTAAAAATTGGTCTTGCTAGGGTCCCCTGGGATCTAGTTTAAGAATTAACTCTTCCTGAAATGAGCAGAGAGATGCTGTTAAAAACTCTTACAGTTATCTCTGGTTTTACGTGTTGCCTGGTCTCAACTCACATTGGCGTGTTTTCTGCCCTGGCTAGCACTCATGAGGCCCAGCTGATTCTTGTGGTAGCAGGATGTGTGAGGAGAGTTGTCTTTTTGCTTGGTCTTCTTTTCTTCTTGCAGGCTGGAGTATTGTGAACTCACAGCTGATATTGTGGAAGCTCTCAATGCTGCTCTGCAAAGCAAGCCCACCCTGAAGGAGCTCAGCCTGAGCAACAACACGCTGGGAGATACAGCTGTAAAGCAGCTGTGCCGGGGCCTGGTGGAGGCAAGCTGCAACCTAGAGCTGCTACAGTAAGGAAGATCTGGTCATCTCTCACGGCAACTAGTGCTGCTGCTAGTCATACCATCCATAGGACAGGAGAAATTGTTGTCAGGAATGCTTGAAATGTAGGCCAGATTTTTTGCGGGCTCGGATTTATGTAACTGGAAACTGCATACAGATGTCTGGGGATTTCAGTTTTGGAGTTTTTGGCACTCCAGGTTAAACCACCACTTTCTAAGGGAGGCTGCTCACCCGTGTCTCAGAGCAGAGGAACAATCACCCTCAGTGGCTCTAGTTCTTAAACTGGAATTACCAACCAGTTGAGTATAGTTATTCAAAGCCCTTCTTTGCTACAAAACGAAGGTGCTGGGTTTGGCCTCATCTCTGGGGTAAAGCCCGTGAAGGGCTTTACGGGAGAAACACAATTCTTTTCATCTTGCCCCTGTGGTTCAGTAGGTGTTGGCTCAGCAGGGACTCATTGTGTGGTACTGCCAAAAGTTCCTCTTAAAAAGGATAGCTGATATAAAGGGAAAGTTTGGCAAGAATGATCCTTGCATTAATGCATATGAATGCCTGGGTCAAAGTGCCCTGCAGCCTCATGAAATGCAGGAGCAGTGTGTTGCCTCACCCAGAGCCCATCTCAGGGCTCATCTCAGGCACCACCTGTGTGCTCTCTGAGCCTTGCAGGATGTAGCAGTGCCCGGCTGAGCTGCACTGGTTTGCAGCAAGGAGCCAGCCCACAGACCCTTCTCAGTCCAAACTGGGGTGTTGGGGTGTATCTAACACAGTGGGTCTGGAGCAGGAACTCCCAACTGTGCTTTTTCCTGCAGCCTGGAGAACTGTGGCATAACCAGCGATAGCTGTCTGGAGATCAGTGCTGTTCTCAGGAACAAGTCATCTCTGATGGATCTTTCTGTGGGGGACAACAAGATTGGGGACTCCGGTCTGGCTCTGCTGTGCCAGGGACTGATGCATCCTAGCTGCAAAATCCAGAAGCTGTGGTAAGGGTGGGCAGAGGTTTCTTAAATCCCTTTGCAGCCTCTGAGCTGTTTAGGTTGTGCCGCTGGTTTGCTCTTAAATGGAAAGTTTCTCAGTTACCCTCTATGGTCAAAAAAGTGTCTCAGCTGCAAATCAGTTAATTCCCAAAACTGGGTGGAGGACACCATGAACAAGTAGGCCCACACTGAAATTGCTTGGATCAAATTCTGGGGAGAGGGCGAATGGAAGTTTGTGATGGCGTTGTCTTGGCTTCCAGTTGAGTTATCTGTCTACTAGAATTGCATATTTCTGTTTCTTTTTTTGTGTGTTACAAGCAGAGCTTTTGGGGCAGCAGTGGAAAGTAAGGAAAGGAGGAAGCTGTGTGGTATGATGTATGAAAGGATACAAGAAAATGAGACAATGTAACTCCAAATTCAGAATATTAAAACTCTGTTTTCTAATCTCAGTCATTCTTGGGAGAAAATAAAATCATATTTTGTTTTTGCCTGCAGGTTATGGGACTGTGATCTCACAAGTGCTAGCTGTAAAGATCTCTCCAGACTCATCAGTACAAAGGAGACCCTCACAGAGATCAGTCTGATAGACAATAACCTGAGAGACTCAGGGATGGAAATGCTGTGTCAGGCACTCAAGGATCCCAAATCTAAACTTCAGGAGCTATGGTGAGCTGCTGTCAAGTTTCACATAGCCACTGCCTTCTTTGGAGGCCTCACTGAAGAAAGATGTAAGTGAAGTAATGCCCACCCAAATAGATCCTGAGTTGCAATGGTTCCATAAGCAACTCCTGCTGGTTGTTACTGAAAGGATATATAGAGTTAAAAAGGGTTTTTCTACACTTAAAGACTTCAAAAGGATTTGTATTTCTAAACTTGTAGACACTTTGAAGATCTGCCCCATCACAGTTAGCCTGTTATAAGCACAAGGAGACCAAGCATCACTTGCAGACCTTCTAATTAATTGTTTTATTGTGCAACAAATGGCAGTTAAGAGACTTTGGAAGTTTGAAAGGCCTGATGGAATAGCAAAATGAATGCTGTGATCAGATATCTCAGGTGCTCCACTGGAGCTAAGCTCTCTCACTGATGAGACAAGAGAAAGCTCTAGTGACATAAACATTTCTCTGCATCCTGTGCTGTTGACTGTGTTACCTTTTAGGCTGGGATGGTCTGGTGTCTGGGAGAGGAAATTTGTTCTTTCACTTAGAACTTGAATTTTCCTACATTGCATATTCAGTTCCTGCCCCCAGCTGGGTTCTTCCGCTGCCCTGGTGGCCGGGAAGTCAGTGAGGTGCCTCAGGAGTGCACAGTGGAGCCAACAGTGAAGTGTAGGAGCAGCACACTTCATCTTTCTTTGTTCCTGTGCTTTTTGGGTAGCTGCCTCTCCTAGGTGCACACTTCACAACAGACATCCCACATAGAGAGTGGGAGAGGTGCTGCCTAGAAAGGACTGAGCAGACAGGCATTGAGAGGAGTACATTGTGAGAGGAGTGATTGCAGGAAAGCTCTGGTTCCTCTGTTCCACTGTCTGGGCTCCTGTTAAACAAATGTAAAGAGGTGAACAGTGCCTGATAGTCTCCAGATGTCCCACCTAGATCTCATGTCACTTTTGCCTTGCAGGGTTAGAGAGTGTGGGCTCACCACTGCTTGCTGCAAGGCTGTCAGCTCTGCTCTCAGCACCAACAAGCACCTGAAAGTACTGCACATAGGCGAGAACAAGCTGGGAGATGCAGGTGTGGAACTCCTGTGTGAAGGGCTGATGCACCCCAACTGCAACATCCAGTCCCTATGGTAAGGTGCACTCTCAGAAGTCATCTTCTGTCTTGCTGTGTGAATTCGTCATTTGTCTTCTACTTCCATGGTCCCTATGGGTGCCAGCACAAGTGCTGGTCCAGCCTCGCCAGAAGGAGCAGGCAGCCAGCTGGAGCATCACCTCCAGTCCTGGGGTAGGATTCGCCTTCCCCCTGAGCCTGTTTCCTTCCCAGTTGGGCCCAGCTCTGGGCTGTGTGATGCTCAGTGCCCCATGCTTGTTCTCTGCCACTGGGCAGAAGCTGGAGCTGTGCTCTGATGCCTAAATTCACAGTGAGTGAGTGGAGCTGATGGGTCATGGGAGACATCAGTAAGACTTGCAAATCTGTCCCAGAAAGATATGTCTTTCAACCACTTGAAGCTACTTGATCATCAACTGAGAGGCCTTAGTCGCCCTCTTTAGAGAGATGGTTGCAAGTCTCAAGTATAGTAATAAAGCTTAGAGCTGATTTATGATCAGTTTAAACCGAAGAGAAGATGATGCATGATGGTGAAATCGGGAATAACTTCAATGTTCCTTCTACCCCCGTAGCCACACACTCTTAAGCTTTAGGGAGGCCTTTGAGGTGTTCAGCAGTCACCACGAGGGCAGCTGTCTCTGTGGCAAGACCACGGGCCAGCCCCTGCTGATGTCTCAGAGAGGCCACCTTTGCAGGGATCTCTGGTCCATGCTGGGGATGTCCATGCCTGCTGCCCGGGTGTGGGCAGTGTTTCCTGGCCCCAGGGCTCACTGTGCTGGCCTGTCTCCCCTCTCCCTGCAGGCTGGGTAACTGTGACCTGACAGCAGGCTGCTGTGCCACCCTTGCCACCGCCATGGCCACCAAGCAGTGCCTCACCGAGCTGGACCTGAGCTACAACCCTCTGGACGACGAAGGCATCAGGAAGATCTGTGAAGCCTTGAGGAAGCCCAGCTGCAACGTGCAGCAGTTAATGTGAGAGATGGTGGTAGCCCTTGGCAGGGGTGGGAGGCTGGTGCTGGTGAGGGAGTAAGGGCTCTTGGGTTGTAAAGCATATTTCTGGCTGCTGTCAGACCTAGATGGGGCCCTTCCTGGTAAATGACCTGCCCATACTGGCCAGTTGTGCATCTTTCTCTTCCCCTAACAGGAGGATGCTCACTAAATCTTGCTTGCCTTTTTGTTCTGGTGTAGTTTGTACGACATTTTGTGGAGTTCTGAAGTGGATGATGAACTGAGAGCCTTGGAAGAGTCCAAGCCTGAAGTGAAGATCATTTCATGAGTGGTGACTGCCTGCAGAACAACGTCAAAGCAATGTCCTCTTCTTAATCTGAACTTTTCATACGTAAAACTAATTAACTTAATAGGGAATTTTCTTGTACCAAAACCATTTGTGGATTCCCTGAGTGGGTGTCTGGGGAGCTGATTGACCTTCTTTGCACCTCTGGTTGTACTAACTCTGAGATCCATGAAGGCTGCAGCATCACTATCCTTGAAATAAACAATTACTGTCTTGTAGAAGTGGGTCTCTAGCCTTTAGGAGCTCTTTAATCCTATAATCCCTTCTAACAAATTAGTTGGGCTTTAAAGAGAGCTCCTTTCCCAAGGCAAGAGAACTACCCACTGCATTGTTACTGGGTGGTGCTTTTGATAGGTTTCTGGGGAAGGCTCTCAAAAAAACCTAAATGTTTTTAATCTAAAATTGAGCTCTCCCCTGTCTTTCCCTAAAAGAGTTCTTGGAAAAGCAATGGTGGCCAAGGCACGAGAGGAAAAAGAAATGAGCAGCTTTTCAGCTATGTAATGTCAAAATTCATGTCCTTTGAAAAGTGATTTTCCTACAAACAAAAGATGCTGTGTGCATTTCTGCTAGTATGGGAAATGATTAAATGATTGATATGTTTGATCTGGCAAAGAGTGGTTCTACAGGAACTTTATACTTAATTTTTCTACTTATAAAAATAAAATATATCTGTATATTTCTCCTTTAAGACCAATCTAGTTACTTGTGAATTGCAATACTACTAACACCTTGTTTTACTTGTTTGTTTTTGGTAAGTCCCTAGCTGAAACATGGCAGGAGAAGATGTTAGTCAAGGCCTTATGTAAAGAACAAGCCTAGAAGACATTTCAGTTTTCAGGGGACACTGGGGTTTCATGTCCAGAGTTGTAATAAATCTTTGTTCCAATGGAAAATGCAGCTGCTGCACACCTGAACCACAAAAGAATGAATGTATCATTAAAAACACAAAAGGCAAGCCTGACACTGCCCTTGGCTGTCCTTGCAGGATGAATGCCAAAAAAAATCCCATTCCTCAGCGTGTCCTGTAGTGGTCACTTGGTGTTTCCTTCACTGGCAAATTCTGTGTGGCACCCAAGGTAAAGGTGTCCTCCAGGCTTTGCTTTCTGCTGCTCACATTCATCCCGCAGAGGCCACAACTGGCTTTTCTTTGACCTAAAATATTTGACCTAAGCAGTTTATACAGTAGCCTTCACAAACCTAAAATGGTGCATCAGAAATAGCTTAGTTGTGTCTTCAGGCAGGCATGAAAGATAGAATTTGGTTTTTCCCTCAAGGCACATCTCTCACAGCTGCCCAAAATGCTAAAAACCCACTCTTTTTTGCTTTGGTCTTCTCCATCAATACAAACGTACCCATTCTAAGGGGCTCATAAATCAGCTTTTCAGTTCATGGTCTCTCCTGGACTTGGTGTGCCTGGATTAATTTCAGGCTGGGGGAGAAGACAGGGCTCCAGAGGGTGAAGAGATGTGTAGTGAGAGCCAGAAAAATTAGGCATCTGGGAGGTTGTAAAAACAGCCCTCTAAAAAGACACATCAAATAGTATCAGAAGTGGATTTTCCCTGTCCTGGCTGCCCGAGGGGGGGCACTCTGCTCTCGCACTGCAGCTGCAATGCCTGGAGAACGCCTCCTCTTCCTCCCCTGCAGGCAGATGAGCATCGGGAAGGGTTTGCCCCCACGGCCCCACGGGGGGCGTTCAGCCTGGGACAGCCTGTTCTGGGGTGAAGCCCACGCCTGCCTTTGGTCCTGGAGTGGCTTTGCATTTCCTCCAAGAACACAGAATTTGGAAAAGTCTCTGCAGCAAATGCCACGTGTCCAGCTGCCAGCCACAGCAAGGAAAACCACAAGAGCTGTATTTTGCCACCTCATGAGCTCAGGGCATCTCAGGCCTGGCCAGCCTGGCAGAGCTCTACAGTTCCCCCAGGATGGGGATGAATCTGTGCACTCAGAGCCTGTGCTGTGCTTTAGGACAACGTGAAGTCCTGTGCTTGGCTCTAAAAAGCAGGTATAAATCCCAGGATCCAGGAGCAAGCCACTGTGGCAAGAGACACTTGTACTCATAAAGACTCAGGCAAGGATTTCTATTCCTAACAATGCATTTATTTTTATTCATCTGTTAGTTGGTCCAACTCACTTCCCTGACAAACCTTGTCACAACTGTGAACTTGGGAGAGCTGAAAGACACAGGAATTTGCTTCTCCATTTTAGATGTGTGGGCAGGCACCATTTTAAGCTAAAGTAGTCAGGAACTGAGTCACAAACCTTTCATGTGGACTAGGTAGTAGGCTGGCAGGCAAAGCCTTACTCATACCAAGACCACAGCCGGAGCACTCAGCCGTGTCTGGGACACTGCAGTCACATCCTGGTTCTCAGGGCAAATGCTTGGACTCCCTTGCAAACAGTGGTTTGCAAGTACTGACTTTCTACCAGCAAGGGCTGAGTTTCATCTCATATAATGAAACTGAAGGACAAAATTATGCAGCCAAAATAGAAGATTAAGAAATACCAGTATGACTTTCACTTTAAGCAAATACTAGAACCTTAGAAGACCTGCCCCAGAGATTTAAATTCAGAGAAAACAGGTCTGTATTTTGGACCTCAGTAACAGCGACAGTGGTTTAGGGTGTAGTAAAACTTCAGGTTTCTCCTAGTAGTTTCAGATTCTACAATAAGTCTAATTTTTTTATTCATCACAGCAGATGATCTTGAGCTGGGAGGTCACAGTGTTCCAGTAAACACTGCCAGAAGCAGTTAAACAATGACTGTCCTCACAAACTGTTTATAGCCCAACCAAACCTCCTACTTGCTTTGGAATATCAAGTCATGGCTTCCCTGGCATCCCTGACTGCTCTCTTGGTGCCTGGGCTTTTTCGGAAGGAGTTCCAGCACAACAAGGCCCCAGGCGCCAACTTCAAATAATCGTGATACTACCAGCAATTTCAGGGCTCCAGTTGAATCTGAAAGGGGAAATCAATCCCACTGTGTTTGACGAGCTAACCACACACAGCTCCCTGGCTTTGAAAACAGTGCTTGCCATCTGAGTCACTCCCAAACCTCTACTAAAACAGTCTAAAAGGGACTTACTTCTTGCCTGAATTCCCCTTTTGCACAGATCATTCTGATTTTAAATTATCATTTCCAATATATCTCCTCCTTTCTGTGTGCCAATTTAATCAGTTGCCTCTTCCTCCACCACACCTCCTTTTCATTTCATCTCTTTTACTAATGGGGAAAAAACATGGGGAAAAAAAACCTAAACAAACCATTAGGCAGGAAAGTCTCTCTCCCCAAAAGGGAAGAAGAATTTATATCTACTTTACCCATTCCCCTCCTCACAGCTGCAAATGAACCATGGACATTTCTCCTCCTGGGGCACAGCATCACAGCCCCCTCCTTACTGAGTGATGCCCACTCCTCTGGCACTCACACCATAAATGCCAGCCAGTCCAGTGCGCTTCCAGCTTGGCAAGGACTTACAAATTGGCATCTCGATGAATATGTGAGGTTAGTCTTGCCTCTCTCAGCTAAAGCCAGCTGCATCCACCACAAGAGGAAACGCAGCCTCCAGCAGGAGGGAGAAACTGTGCTGGGTCAGATGACTGCACAGATGATAAGCCTTTCCAAGCTAGAGGGCAAATCGGTGGCATGTGGGATGCAGGACCATGTGGCTGGGGGGGATGGAAACTTTAATTGGCCAATATTGAGTCAGAGCCTATCTGGTTTGCAATTAGAGGCAGGTATGCAGTGGGAGAGGTGAATTTTTGGCATTTCCTCAAGCCCTTGAAGATGTTCCAGAGCAAACACTCAGGAAAAGTCCTAAGCCAGGCCATGCTGCCCTCAGGCTGGCACACAGCAGCCCATAATATCCACAGAGGGAAATAAAGTACCAGCACAGCTGTCACTTGCACCGGCACCCTACATGCAGCTCATGCAAATCCTCCTCTGCTGCTCCCTGTTTCCTGCTTCACTGGTGGTTATCACATCCCAGGAACAGCGCGGTGCCATCGGGACAGCGCACAGACCCAGCACTGCCCACTCCAGCTTCTTTACATCGCCTCTGTGTTGCTTCTGCCTCACCTGCCCTTCACAGAAACGCTTAGTTCAGACCCCAGTTACGCTTGGCAGATGATTACAGCACCTCATTGCTCCTGGGTACAGAAGTGCTCTGCAGGCCATGTTGGGATTGTCTGGGAAGCGCTGCCTGCCTCCATGACTTCTGGGTGCAGCTCAGCTGAACCAGCTCCTCGTAGCTGGGTTGGAGGTGTCACTCATCTCTCATGTGCCACAACTGCAAACCAAGGCATGAGGCTGCACTCAGAGATAATCAGAATATAAAGCACCAAAGAGCTTGTTCCGTGGCACTTCCCGCAAAGAGGGAAGACTCTTTTGTTCATCTCTGACTCCAGTGGGAAGTTGTTGCTTTCTACACATCAGGCTCCCAGGGGATCCATTCCCTGCTCTGTGCCACAGGATGCAAAGCAAATCTAAATTAGAGAAATACAGGGCATGCAGCCCTGTCTCCTAACTACAGCAGGATCAAAGATAGCTGTAATCCCACCAAAGTGAGTTAGAGTCACCTAATGAATGCTCTGGGGAGGAAATCTGGCTGGATTTGGATCACTTGAAAGAAAGCAAGCAGAGCTTCCAAGGCTGGAGAGAGAAAATGGGACCAATCTGAGAAATCTCAGGGAAGGTTCATCGAAGCCCAGGTGGGATGAGGAGTGAAAACCAGATGAGGGAGGAAGGAAAGCACTGGAGGATGGTGTTCTACATCCTTTCTCACTTCCCTCCAGAGTTCTTGGTCCTGTAATCTCCATGTAATTTAGCACCATCTTCTGAAAGAGAGAACCACTCCTCCTTTTCAGATGGCTCATTGCTGCTAAGTGTTTCAAGCCTTCCTAGGTTCCTGGATTTTAGGCCTGGCAGAACTGAAAGGGTATGGGATGGCTTTGGCACATCTGAGACTATGGATCTAGCTCCAGAAGTGTGTGCAAAGATTAAAGAGTACTCACTGCTGGCATCAAGCTGCTACAGGACATGTTTGTCAAAAAAGAAAAAAAAAATCCCACTGCTTTGGATAGAGAGAGTTAAAACAACTGCATAGCAAAAGCAGGTGGAAAGCACATACTCTTGGCCCGTTCATTTATGCTGTGCCCATGAAGGGCTTGCAGACCTGGAAGGACATCACAAGTCAACATGGATTGGTGTCACCAAGTCCAGCAAGGGGTCAGAATTGCTCTCCTGCAAGCCCCTCAGAGCTCAGCCTTTCCCTTCATGTCCTGCCCGGTGCCCGCTGGGCCTCTCCCAGGACCTGCAAGGGAGCAGGTACGGAGCAGCTCTCATTGTGACTCTGACAGCTGGATTTTCCAAGCAGGGACCCAAAACACCAGCCCTCCAGAGTTTTGGTGGAGTTAATGAAGCAGCAGCCTCTTCACCTTGTTCCTTCCCCACGTATGCCCTGTTCTGACCTGGCTTCACCAATACTGGCTCCCACCTTGCTGAGTGATTTCTCTCTGGTGAATGACAGTGAGTTAATGAGTTTGTTTGGAATGAGAGTGTCTGCTGAGGAGATGGAGATGTGCTAAATACACCCTACACTGCAGCTGGGGATCAGGGGCTCACAAAGGACCTCAGGAGAAACCCAAGGTCAACCATTAGGGTTTTGGAGCTGGAGTTATCGAGGACCAGAAGCCCACTATACTCCAGCTGAAAAAGAGATACCAGCAGCCTATGAGGGAGTTCAAGCCACCACAGAAGTTGCTGGGACAGAAGCTTCTCCTCTTGGCACAACTGCCTGTCCTACACTGGATGTTCCAAGGAAACATCCCCTCAACACATCACACAACCAGCGCTAGATGGAGTAAGTGGGTAGCATTGATTACACAACAAGCCCGAATGGGAAAACCTTATTTCCTAGGAATCCTAGAAGAGATTATGGGCTGGCCAGAAGGCAGAGATTTTGGAGCAGTGCCTGAGAAGGTGACTTGTGCCCAAGAAGCACCACCATATAACGAGTTACCAGAAAATGAAAGAGGCTATGGGAGCTGGGAGAGTGTTGATAACACACCAGCATTTTGGCTACTGCTGAGCAGCGCTGTCCCTGTGACACTCCTTCCCCCCATCAAGGGGCTGGGAGTGGGCTGGGACCTAAAGCAACCAAAGGGACATTCCATACCATATGACATCAGCTCAGATATAAAAGCTAAGGGAGGGAGAAGGAATTGGGGGCATTTGTTACTCTACACTGTTTGCCTCCCAGAGCAGCCACTTCACATGCTAAAGTCCTGCTTCCTGGGAAGTGTCTGAACATCCTCGCTGATGGGAATTAGAGAGTAATGCTTCCCTTTGCTTATGTACGAGTAAAATTTTGTTTTTCTTTTTTTGCTTTACTAAACTGCCTTATCACAACCTAATAGTTTCCATCTTATTTGGCACACAACCAAATGACAGTCCTTTTTTGGAATTCATTCTCAAAAGAGAGAGGAACCCAAGACAATATATTTTCTACACAACACTGTACTTCCATTTCTATCCCAGTAATATAAAATCCTGCTCTTTCCCTCAAACATAAACCCTTCCTACATTCCATTTATATCATAGTAATAGAAAATATTCCTCTTTCACTCCAGCAGAAGCTCTTCCCAGGTGTGCACCACATGTGCAACAGAGTCCAAAAATACTGGAGATGCAAAGTAGCATAGAATAACCTGGAACAGAACGGAACAAAACACAACACAATGTATTTCATATGCAATGTTGCACTTCCATTGATATCCTAGTAATAAAAATACTGCTCTTCCACTCCAACAGAAACTCTTCCATGTGTGCACCAGGGCCAGGACTAGACCAGTCACAGAGATGCACAACACGGAAGTGGGGAGATGAGCTCTTTGGGATGCAAGCAAAACACGGTGGAGAGGTATCACAGTGTGGGACAGGGACCTTGGTTTGTTTCCTTGTGCATTAAGGGGAGCTTCAGAGCTTTTGAAGTACAAGACTGAGAGAAGTGAAAACACTGGCAGACGAGTTCCTGGGGAAACTGTTGCAAAATCTCTCCTCTCACCTGATCAATAGTTTTAACTTACTTCCTTCTCCTTTACCCATCTCTCAAATTTTCACTGAAAAAAAGCAATTGCAAACCTTTCCCCTACTTTCTTCCTCCCCTATGACCAAACGGATCCAGTTTCTTCTCCCACTCCAGCCTATGTCTTGGTTACCGGACGTGGTTTCCAGTAAAATTTATTCCTCAAGTTCCCAGTGACCTTCCTGCAGCTGGCCATGACTCACTGGGGACGAGAAAGCTTGGGCAGGCAGCTGTGCAGTGGGGGAATAGCCAGCTCAGCAACAGGAGAGAGGAGGCAGCACCAAAATACCACCGACAGCTGCTAAGAACAAACTATTAGAGGCTATTAGAGGGTTGCAGCTGCTCCTCTCTGATTAAGAGAAGAGACAAGGACAGAAAGAAAAGCATGGCAAGAGGAGGATTAAAATCTGAAAGAGCCTGTCCTGCATGGCCAGGGGTGAGAGAAGCAGCCTATGCTTGCTCTCCCTCTTGCAGCACAGACCGGGCTGTGCATTTAATTCACTGTCTAGCCTGGGCTAACACACAGCTCCTAAGCAAGGCCATGCTCTTTCTTCCCACTGCCTGAATCAGGACTAGATGCTCATGGAGGCAACCTGCCAGGGGTCCTGGCTGTACCACACAACCCCTCGTGGGCCCCCTGGCTCTACTTCAAAGGCATCAGGTCTAAACATACCTTCTTTTCTTACTACCACTGTAGGTACAGGAGAGAAGTTCAACATGACCAGACTATAAAAGATCCATACCTCTCTTTTCCTCTTGTCTTCATTTTCCTTCGGTGGAGTTGTTACAAACTGCACTGAACAAGCCATGCTCCCGCCCCATCTCCTCCTTCAACAGGACCAAGGACCTCAGCAGCATGAATTCAGGACTCCTGCCCTACTACCAGAACCAACCCACCCTTTCTTCCTTCCTGCCTTCCCATCTGGGTCCAGCTGCTGAGGCAGGTCTCATCCCGCATCCCCAGACTCCAGTGCGTGGTCCAGGAGGGCAAAGATGGGTGGTAAAGAACTGCAACAGACCAGTCTTTGTGGACCACTTTGCTCTCTGCAGGATGCTAAGACAGAGAAAAGCACCCTGAAGTGGGAAGTGAGAGAGGGTGTGAGCTCAGCGGCCATAAAGAAGGGGGTCTTGCCCAGAGAAGAAATGTGTAGTGGCTTCTGGAGATGTCTCCTTCTCTTACCCCTCTGAGGAACAGAGTGGGGCAGTCACCAGGCCTCACGGTACAGCCAGACGAGAGGCTGGCCCTTTGCGACGTGAATACGACTCCAATTGCCATCAGCAACCAGAGGGGTCAGAAAGCCCAGAACCCGCAAAACTCTTTTGTTTTCTAACGGGTACCCTACCAACTTCTTGGGCATTTTATTTTTGGGCTCTGCATTATTGATGTAGTGGGGGGAATTGATTTCCCCAAAATCTGTGTCTTGTTTTTCAACCAACTGTTCCCTGCACACGATCTGCAGACACCAGGGGCTGGCAGTAAGAAAGTGCATGAAACTGAAGGCTTTGTACTCTGAACCCCTTTCCACATTATGCCATGGTGCCCAGGAGCTCAGCTGGAGGCAGAGGGAAGGGGGTCACCCAGAAATCTGGAGTTGCACCACCAGCAGGATAAAGACAAGCTGGTACTGCAGAGCTGGTACAAGCTCACAGTTTTCCAGGTGTTAGCTAGAGGTGTAACCAGCCACGGATCGATGGCCTTCCCAGGGCCACATAATCCTTTTCTGGTCTTAGGCATGTTTGCTCCTCCAAGGAGCAGCCAGCAATTGCTGGCAATTTTGGAGCAATTGGTGCTCCTATAAGCACTGCTGGACTAGATGGCTTGAGGGTCTAAACCTGAATGGTAGCTCCCACGTGTTGCTACAGATATCATGTTACTTGACAAGTGTTCAGTTGCACATTATTTCAAAGCCCCTTTGATTTGGCCACTAAGTTTTCCTGGGGCAGCAAGCAGAAACCCAGGGAGCTTAGACTGGACTCAGGAAATGGCCACATGCTGGAGAAACAGCTGTGGAGGGGGGACACAAAGAGGAGGCTGAGAGCTGAAGACATGTGTGAGCACAGGCAGTGGCAGCCCCAAGCTGCCATGGAGCACGTGTGGGCAGCTGGCAGAGGACGTGCCCTTGTGCAATGGGATTCCAGCATTCCTGGCCCTCCACACAGCCCTGGCAAACTTTGCATGGAGGAAGGGCAGGACTCAGCAAGGTCAGAGAGGTCATGGCCTCCAAACAGCCTGTTCAAGGTGGTCTGAAAAAGGGGCAGGGTGACTTAATGCTGCGTGACGTTCAAGAGCACTAGGTCATTAACTTGGTGGAAACACAGCAGAAGAGTTTTTTTGTGTGATACCACTGAAAGAAAGCACCTGAATTTTACTTCCTGACACAGGCCCCTTTGCTAGCATAAGAGCCCAATCCTGACTTCTCCAAAAACTTATGGTTGTGAATGGAAACACATGAACACAGGCCCTAAAGGCAGGTAGCATCCCTTGAATGAGTTCAGCTGTGGTCCATATGGATGCACAATTAGAAGATAAAAAGGCACTAAAAGGTTGATTGATTTGTCTAATCTCAAACAAGAAATGTAGCTGGAAGCTTGAATTTGTATTGAGATCCTCTCCGGCACCTCAGAAAGCCATCACCATTTTTTTTCCTAGTAGCCTCCCAGGCTTGGCTTATTAGGACTTCCAAATTTGTTACAGAAGGAGTGAAAACAGAGACTTTGGGGCTATTGGAGTGAAACTGTCTTGGTGGGAGGCCTACTGTGCTTGCCCAGAACAGCTGGAATATATCCCCCACCTCTCCACTCTAAGATACCAGTCAGAGGCTTTCCATGGCAGTACAGCCATCCCCAAATTGAGCATGGGCACCTCTCCTGTGCTGCAGGCACAAGGGTCACGTCTCATCTCCGACCTCCGTGCAGAAGCAATTTCTCCAGGGAAGGAAGCTGCTCCCAGCACCCTGCACTGGCAGGGCAAGAACCTGGCAGCACCAAGGTGGCTGTGGGGCCCTGGCCTGTCTCCATGTCCAAGGGAACACCGGCGTGAGACACATCAGGCACCTGCCTACCTCACATCATCCTCCTGCTGCAGGAACCTGTGATGGATCCTCAAGGAGGGCTGAAGCTGGATCTGCTTCCCCACCCTTCTTCTCCCCTCTCCAGCTGGATCTAACAGCTCAAATGTTTCTGCACCCTGAAGCAAGGAGTTTAATATACCTGATGACATTTTTACTGCCATTAATTCTAATGAATCCTGATACTTTTGCCATCCATATCTATTTAGTCTTTCTCTGAATCTTGATGTATTTTTGCCCTTGGGAATTTCTGGGGCATGCTCATAGCATAGGGGAAAATAAATTAAAGAAAAACAGATTTTCACAGCTTAAAATTTCCTTTCACCTGTTTCACTGTCATGATGTGATTAAGAGAGACCCATTTATCATTTCCTATACTCCCAGCCTGTCTTGTGACTGATTTCCCAGGCTTCCAAAGTGGCAGATTCCCTCATAAAAGAGCCATCCTCTGACTTGCCTGCAGGCAGGTGTGAGTTGGAACACCAGTTTTCCTTTGTTTTGCATTTTTTCTTAGTGGCACTGCTTAAAAATCCTGCCACTATGCCCTAGTCACAAGATATGTAAGGTTTCACCTTTTGAGAAATCTGTTAAATGTGTGGATGGGTTTCGCATAGAGTATCACAAAAATAAAAAAGTAAGGTCACAGAGGCTTATGTTGGTGTGGAAAGCAAGTGAAAGGAGGCCAGTAGAAAAGGGGAGGGAGGGAGAGGTGCTGAGTTGAAATGGGTGACCCTGCAGCCATCCCCACCTTTGCACAGTTCCTCTCGTGTTTGCTTGCCCTACAGAATGTCTTTGGGTGGCAGCACAGGCCTGGCTCCCTGGTCCTGTGCAGGCAGGAAGGAGGAAGCTTGGAGGAGGAAGATCAGAGGAAGGCTGCGATGCACTGCAGGCTGGAGGGGGTGTGTGAGCTGGGATGGGGTGTCCCCAGAGCCCAGTGTCCAGCTGTCTGGAGTTGGGCTGAGGTGTCCCCAGAGCCCAGTGTCCAGCTGTCTGGAGTTGGGACGGGGTGTCCTCAGATCCCAGTGTCCAGCTCTCCAAGGCACAAAGCCAAGGGCCATGGCAGTGGGTGACAGCTCAGGGCTTCTCGCAGGAGGTTGGCTTCTGGGTGGTGGAAGCTCTCCAGGTAAATAGGATTGTAGAGCTGCAAAGAGAAAGCAGAAAGGAAGAACTCTTTTTGTCATCCTCTGTCTGCTCCTTCCTGCAGAGGCCAAACATAATTTGGTTGTCTTTGGGGTCTTGCTCCTCTCATCCATGACCATTTTCAGCCCTTCCAGGCTTCAGTCTCCAAAGCTGTCCACACACAGCAGCAGCACTCCTTGATGTCTGTCACCCTGGCTGCTACTCTGGAGCAGAGGCTTTCTCTGGCCTCTTTGAGGATGTATCATTGTCTGAGTGTAGAGACAAACTTAGGAGAAGACACTCTGGAATGAGTCGTCTCCTCTAAAAAGGTTCCAACAAATCCCTTTCCACCAATAGGAAATGAACACTGATGAATGAAAGTGAAAAAAACCCCAACAGTTTATTAACAATCAGAATGCCCACAAGGCAAGGGGGGAAGAGTAAATAAATGCTAGATATTAAACTGTCAGACCGTGCTCCCCCACACAGCGGAACAATACCCCACAGGGCCAGGGAAAAACCCGCTCCTGATGTGACACGCGGTACAAGATGGCGCCGGCGTCTCTCAGGGAATAAAAACTCAAACAGGAACTTCACGCAGCAGTTCGGGCAGCAGATGAAAACCCGGTGACTCTCTGGCGTTGACCTCCTCTCCACGGCAGAGGAAGCAACTGGGCTGCAGCCTCTGGGTT
Organism: Dicrurus megarhynchus; assembly: GCA_013399195.1. Taxonomy (NCBI): domain Eukaryota; kingdom Metazoa; phylum Chordata; class Aves; order Passeriformes; family Dicruridae; genus Dicrurus; species Dicrurus megarhynchus. The sequence goes on along the minus strand of VXAD01013799.1, from coordinate 353,407 downwards.
TGCTTTCTCTCCCCGGCTCGGCTTCCCGAGGTTTGGGGCCGGAACGGAGCAGCCCCTCTCCCGCCGGTCCCGTTTCTCTGGTCTCGGACTATCAAGCTGTCCAGTTCACCTCAAAGATAGCTGAAGGATTGCTGCTGCAGCTTCTCCAGGGAAGGCAAGAACTTCTTGCCTGGGTTGACAAAACCAAGGCAGCCAAGAAAACTAGACTGCACCGCACCCTGGGGCGGGAGGCTTCGAAAAAGCCCGCAAAGAGCCCAGAGCCGCCCCCCCTCCCCCGGCCACACACTTTAAAGACACGACAACCATTTTGGGCATAAAGCGGACGATCATGGAATAGATTATCATCATAAATCACCCCAAGACAACCACTTGCTCAGGTCTTCTACAGTGGACAATTTTTCTCTCCCAGACACAATATATTAAATTGCACTTGAAGTTCACCAGGCCTGTTGCTGTGCTGCCTTCACATGAGCATGAATGGACAACAGGTATGATTTTGGATGCAGCCAGGTGATGCGGAGTTGAGGGAGAAAAAAGAGGCTTATAACTAAATACATAGTATTTCTATATTAATATATATTATTATGTGTCTATAAAAAGTATTTAAATAAATATGTACAGAAGTCCAGACAGTTGGGCAAATAGCTCTGCAAAACCCACCAGAAAAATATCACTGGAGCAAAGTACTATCAAACCACAGAGCCATAACTTTCCTTTCTTCCTCATGCAGATTTCCCTATCTCAAGGCAAAGGTGTGGAGAAGCAGCCAGCTTCTGGCTCACAGGTGAACACATTGCTCAGGAGACTGTTATTCCACCCTCAATATAACGAGTCAGTGTGTTTATACAGTTAAACTATTAAGATAATTTTACTCCTCAAAGTCTCAAAGCTTCCATAATTAGCCTCTGGCAATTCTAGGTTTGGAGCTATTAACATGGATTGGAGGTTTATTCCTGTACAATTGCCTGTCCTGGCTGTTGGCTGTGTTTGGCTGGATTGGGGGTGCCTGGGATAGCTCTGACAGTGAACTGCAGGCTCAAGTCCTCACACAGCTTCTCCTGCCTACGTGTAGTAAATAGAGGCAATGATGTTCTTGGGATTATAAAGCAGAATTCCCTACTGAAGTAGCAAAAAATGTTTTGGTGATCCACTGGAGAGTCCCAGGAAACACACAGTGACTGGGAACTGTCTGAAAGCAACACAGAATAGAGACATGAAGGCTTTTCTGTTTGGTCTGGGTGGCTTCAGCCAGAGGGCTTAATTACCTGGGATTATTCCTTGTGTTTTCCAGGGTTTGTGTTCCTTTTCCAAGCTTGGCTTTGTAGTGCCAGGCTCTCATGCAGGTACCAGCAGATTTGCATGAGCTCAATGTGCAGCTACTTTGCTGGAGCTGTCAGCAGTTTTGGTGACAGAGCCAGGATCTGGCCCCGAGGGCCCAGTGCAAGTTCAGCCTGGGACCTGCAGAAGCTCTCAGCATCACCAGGGTTTCTCTCCACAGAGTTCATGCAGTGCAATGAAGACAAGCTCTCCCCTACAAATGGCTGGGAGGGAGGGGCTGAAGAAGGGGGATTTCTCACCTTGAGCTCCTGTAGTTGCCTGAGGGACAAAAGTGTCACACACTTTGCTTTTCTGTTAAAAACAGGCCTGAAGGCACCTTCTTTATTTAATGTTTATATAGCCCTGGCAAAGCACCATGTAAGTGGACTTGAAGCAACGTGTCCAGTTCAAGCACACCTGAACACCAAAGGTCTCAGATCCCTTTTGTTTTACACTCACATTAGATCTCCTCAGACTACGGCAAATCTGAGATTGATCTCTGGAAACAAATTTTGGGGTCAAACCAGTTCAGCATTTAGTTGCAAGTCCCCTAAGCCACAGCTTCCAGTGCTATGCTGCCATTCAGGGAACTCTGAAGGCAGACAGGATGTGTCACTGAATACTTGGAGAGCTCTGGCATTCAAGACTTGGTCCCAGCCAGGAGAGTCTTCAAACAAGGCTCGGCTGGTAGAAACAAAATGGTTATGGATTTGCCCCATTGAACAGCACCTTCCTTCAGCTGCTGGCCAGGAAAAATCATTTCAGAGGTGCTGGCAGACAGCCCGGGCACATGGATGCAGGATTGAGCAGCCTTTGATCGGCTCAGCTTGTTAATCTGCCCACACGTGCCATGTGTCTCCTCCCCAGGAGCTCCCAGCTGCTTTGGTGCCTGGCAAAGCTCCCATGTCCACCCTTCCCTCCCTCCTCCTCTCTAAGCACCTGCTTTCCATGGCAAGGGAGGGAGTGGAGCCCTGTCTCTCCCCTTCCCTGCCAGCCCAGTCATTGTGCAGTGCAAGTCCTGCTCTCCAGTCATGTCTCCTCAGCTGAAAGGAAGAGACAAAAGGGAGCTGCCCAGATCGTGAGCCGTGCATCAAGCCCAGGCATCTCTCCCACCATTCCCATGCTCTCCATACTGGTGGGCCTTTGGCAGCCCTCCCACCATGACCCTAAAGTCATTCCTGACTGTGCTTCTCATGCCCCACACGGGCCCTTCGGGTAAACAAAAGCCACCCAAAATCTCTGCCAAATGTGAGTCCTCCTTCCCCTGCCTGCAGCAGCCAGGCTGGCAGCTCCCTGCCTGTGCCCTGCTGGGGTCCCTCCTTCTGGCCTGTGCATCTGTCCTTGGGGACAGTGGCAGCTGCTGGGATGGGGAGGGGGGATCCTTCAAAGTGCCAGTTTGTGATGGGCTGTCATGAGAAGGAGTCAAAAATGCTGAGACTCACCCTGCTTGCCTGCCTATGTACCCTCAGCTGCCCTTCCCAGCAGGGGTGGGCATCTTCAGGAGCGGGGGAAACCTCTTGAGGACCAAGCCAGATCTGGATGGTGTTTCTCCCTTGCTGTTGACTTGAAAAATCAAATCTAGGATGATTCTAACCCTCCTGGATGAGCATCCTAACAGGGATGGTACAGTGGTGTTTGCTGGTGAGGTGAAACAGCCCACCTGCCAGTCCCCAGCCCTCCCCCACCATCCCTGCGTGCCAGTGGCTGCTGCTGGGAAAACCAGCGATGCATCTTCTCTGGAAATAACAAGCATGTGATTGTTCCTAATCCGACCTAGCCAAAGCAGTCCTGATAAGAACAATCCCTCATCAGGAGTGTTCTGATGACCTTGGACAGAAGCTGCTGTCCCTGCCAACCACTCCCAGCTGCACCAATACTCCTTCAGAAATACTTCCTATGAATACAGCACCCTACTCCTCCAGAAATGCCAAGGATCTTGCCCAAACTTTGCCTGTGACACACAAGGCCTAATGCTGGGCAACATCTCCCACTCAAACTGGAGTCCCAGAACCAGAGTAAACCATCACATCCAGTGAGAGGTCAAAAACAGGGAGTCAGGAAGCATGCCTAGCTGTGCCTGCCCCCACCCAACTGTGTCCCCCCATATACCACTCAAACTCCGCATGGGGATATGATCCCTCTGGGAGCTTCTCTGTGTATTTTAAGATTCTTTCTGTGCTTGCCAGGACAGAAGTAGTGTGTGCTTGGGACAGCTCTGTCTCTCCTTCCTCATGTGATGTCACACCACTGCCATATGGTCCTCACCCAGTCCCATCAGGTGGTGGCAGCCCACAGCCCCACCCAGGCAAGCAAAGCAGGGGGTTGTACCGACAGCCAGTAGTCAGAATTTGCACTTCCTTCCCCCTGTATTTACCCCACAGAAACAAAATGCAAATACGTGTTTAAAAAAACAAACTGCAGGGAGCTGGCAGGGGACCAGGTGTCATGTCTGTGTCACTGTGTCAGCTCTTGCAGGGCCTACGGCAGCATCACCAAGACAACAACCTTTCAAAGGAGGAGCAGTCGGTTCCCCTAGAGAACAGAGCAGCAGCCTGACCCGGCAGCCTCCAAGGTCTGCTTGGCTCTAGATAAGCATCTGCTTTCCCCAACAGCACTTATCTCCTTTTCCAAGGCTCTCATCACTGAGGCTTCATGACTGATTTACCTTTTCCAACAAACTAGCTGGGAGGTGAATATTATTTCGTGCCAGAGATAAGGGCATATTGATTGAATTCACCTGGAAAGCCTGTTAAAAAGAAGGAAGAGAATTTAAACCTGTGGAGCCCTGGTATTGCTCATCAGCTGCAGGCAGAGGCTTTACTCCATGTGGGAGTGCAGCTGATCCCCCTACAAACCATTTCTCACCAAAGACCCTGTTAGGAAACCATTTTGTCCAACCACCGTGTGGCTGGGGCAGAAATGAGAAGATGAAAGGTGCTACCCGGTAGAAGAATAACATTTCCAATCCTGGGTTAAAACGAGGAGGTTTTTTTTAAAAATTTGGAGGTTGGGAAAGTGGAGGGGGTATAACAAGTATCCCTTTGGAGAAACAGAAGTCTGAGTTCCTTACGGCTCTAGGATTTGGCACAAGGATCAAAGGCAGTGCGTCTGTAGCCCTGTCTCCCTGCACACCTGCCCATGTCAAAGCTGAGGAAAGCCAAGGCTCAGCTTTTCCATGCTGAGGACCCACTGTGAGCATCCCCAGTGAGCTGAGCCTGGCTTTCTGCCCCAGCAGATGTGAAGATCTCACGCTTGCTCCCGGCAGCTTCCTCTTCCTGCCGATGCAGGGGAAGCCCAGCACCCCGACTGCTGGCACCCCTCCAGACACCCCTGCTGGTACTGCCTGGCTGCAGCGAGCACGGTGGAGCTCGGACAACAAGTGCAACATATCCTCTGGCCAAAGGGAAGGAATTCCTGAATGGAATGCATGCACCATTCAGCTTCTGGCTCAAGCAATATCTTGCTGTGGTCCCGATGGGGATAACAACGGGGCAGGAAAAACTACACTGGAGAAAAGACACGTGTGGGGGCTGAGGTGGGGGGAAGAAGGAGCAACGTAAGCAAAAGGAGGAAATGCTATGGTGAGCCAAATGAGAGTGCAGGGAGAGGTCTTCGTCACGTGCCAGGGGTCTGGCCAAGCACTGACTTCACTTTTGTTCTTTGAAGAGAGATAAAGACACTGGTTTACTCAGCCCATGGCCCAAAGAACTTTGGGAACAAACCCTTCTGTTGCCCTCTCCTGGAGCCAGCTCTGCTCCTGCAGGGAAGGTTTGCCATCCAAAGACAGCTGGGCAAGAGTGAGAGAAAGAAAATTAAATCTGTTGAGTGTTTTTTGGTGCCCCAGCAGTTGAAGATCCCATCTGATATCTAAAAGGCACCTAATTTGTCCTGAAGTTTGAGTACATCCAGGAAAACTCAAGCCGCACCAGAGTGCCATGTTTGGGCATCTGACTGCGTGTCGAGTTTCCCTTATTCTCACTCAAAAGAAGCCTGCAAATATTTCTTGCAGCCTTATTTTCAAGGGCAACATTTGAACAGGTTTTTTTTTTTTTAATTTTAGTAAAGCAAGACTGGGCAGTTGGAAATGCTCACATTTCAGTGAGCATTGAAAAGTATTAATAAGAGGAGTCCTGAAATGAATTCAGGTGGTACAGACTGCAGCATGCCCTGTGTGCACACAGGGTTTAGAAATAGAAATTTTTAGAAATAACTACGGTGCTGGTGCCCCAGACTGTTTGTTGCCCAATTCATGCAATAGTTTCTCTGTGTTTACTTAAGATTAGGCCCTATCATCCCAGCCTCCAGGTTGTTTAGTAGGGAAGTGGTACATTTGTGCCTTTTTTTAAGGCTTTCTGCATGGGGACTCAGGGGTGTTCAGGGATGACATTTTGGAGATGTCCCTCTCAGCATCCTTGTCGCTTCCATAGCCCTGTGTTGTACTGAGCCATTTTCCTAAGTGATGCATGGTGGGAATTTGAGAAAATACCCTCAGCATGCAGTCTGAAAACCTGCTATTCTCACTCAGTGGAAGTAAAACAATTCCCTCCCTAAGAGAAGTAGAGACTTATGTTTTTGGGTCAAAACCCCACTAAACGTGTGTCTTCTGGGGAATGTCCTTGACATCTGTTTTTAAATGTGTGTTAATGAACAAACCAGTGCCTCCAAGCAGAGTCACGGCTCCCAGAGGAACATCTTAATCATTAACCATAAAATGCACCATTTCCCTGCAGCTTAGAGAGCAGGGGTTTAGATGGAGATCTTGTTAAGGGCCATCAGGAAACATCCCAGCTCCAGAGCCTGGGAGGGCACTGAGCAGGGACCACTCACAGCCCATGGTGCATTATTGCTTACACTGACTGAAGATGTTCCCCCCCAGTTACTGATCTGCAGCAAGCACAGAACTGAATGCTGATATACATCCCAGGAGGACTTTAGTTTGTTCTCTTTACAACTTAAAAAGAGGTTTCTGCCCTGGATTTCTCTTATCATCCCATTTTAATCAAAAGCATCCAGACATTGCTGAGCTGGTCTCAAGTTCAGGTGGTTTTGAGATCTGCCCTCTAGCATGCAGGAGGGAGAGTTCAGGTCAACCCCAAAAGGAGCAAGTAAGCTCACAAAAACTCAGAAAGTTTTTAACCAAGGCATCCCCAAGCTAATTTGTAGGTGTTTGTTTCTGTGTTTGTTTGTTTTTGTTACGTAGTCAGACGTTCGGATGGCCCTGTGCAAGTGCGGGGAAGCTGCACTGTGTGAAACAAGTGAAACCCAAGATGTGACCTTGGAAGGCAGAGTTTGCTTTGATTTTCTTAAGGCTGAGGACAGGGGAACCAGTGAGAGCTGGAGGCACAGAAGTCACGCTGCAAGGACGCTGCCCCAGGGGCTGATCGCCCCCCTTTATCAGCCCAGCATCTCTATCAGCTGCCCCACAAACACTCTGACTCCAGTCGGTCACGCTTGCTCCACACACAGAGTATTTGCTTTCAAATACTGAAGCCAAAATCAGTTGCTGAAAAGGACATCCAGGTACCGAATGGCCTGGGAAGAGAGGGTTGGTTTCTTTTAATGTCTGTATGTACACATCAAGCCCGTTCTGTAAACAAACTGGTGCCAGCAACTGAAAGTTCCCAGGGTTTCCAGCAACAGGAGGGAGAAACTGGCACGGAAAAAGAAAAAGCAAAGTCTGCACCATCACCAGGCACATGGGAGCTGAAGGAAGAACAGATTCGGGCTACTGGGCCAAAAATGCTCTCTGTCTTTCATCATGTGTTTACAGAGCTTGTGCAGTCCTTTCCCTATACCTTAATGCAGCATCCAGATAACTTTGTCCTAGAAAGAGGAGACAGGGCTAAACAGCTTTTTAGTAAGTCATCACTGTTCACAGAAATCTTAATCTAATAAAAATATGGATGCATTGATAACAAGGGCAGTGATCAGTCTTCTGCTCTGTATTGGTGGCAGGTAGTGGTTAAGCCAAGAAATCTGTAATTCAGCTAGGGCTTGAGGAGAAAGCACTAATAAAATAACCTTTCCCCTTCTGAGTGACATCCTCATCTTCTGTGGTGGGATTAGAAATCCTACACAAAGGGCAGTTGGCCTTTACATCAACTGCCTGCTCCTGTTTCTTCAGGGAGCCCCTCATTCTTCAGAGAGGATGCAGGGAAGAGCAGTGAGTTCACTCCCAGTGACCTGAAAGCCACTGGGAGCTGTAGGTGGAGCTTATGACCAAAGCTTCCCTGGGGAACGATCAGAGGCAGGGTAGGCAAAGTTATGTTGCAATTTCTGGGACAAAAATGTGTAAATAAGCTATTGACCCACTGAACTCTAGCTACAGGAAGAGGACAGACCAAGTAGGAACACTGAGCTCCACTAGACCCTGAGTCCTGCTCCCTCAGGTCAGGTTCTGGTGAACACCACTTAGAGTTTTAAAGTAGCTTGATTAAGCATCATCATCTACTGCTGTTTCAGCTGGAAGCATACCAAGATCCACAGGATCATCTCCAGGTTGACCCAGTGGAGCTGAGCTTTTAAAGCCCAATTTCCTACATCTCCTGCCCAGAGCCTTTGCAGTTTTACACGTGTTTCTTGAGCCAAACAAATCGTCCCGTTACACTTCTCAGAGGTCAGCAAGCTTGTCCTCACAGAGCATCCAGTTTTGCCAGAGCCTATGCAGTGATGCAATACCAGCAGCTTTCCGAAACAAAGCTCGCTCGATGGATGCACGATGCCAGCCTTACACCGTTTTACCACTGAAGCAACCCATGGTGCACAAATACTGGAGTTAAGGTTAGTCCTAGAGCAAAATATTCTGTGAGAAGAAGAAAGTAATTGCCTTACAGATTTCGTCAGATCCCTGCCAAGATTTCTGGCCCATTGCACTGTTCAGTGATGACTTAGACTTGACATGAGGAGTCCAAAACTTGACAGAAGAACATGAGGTCCTCAAGGTAGTGTGAACCTGCTTTTTATGCCAAAGGCAGGAGTGCTAAAATGGGTCTGATACAAACCCATACTGGAAGAGTCCAACTGAAAAAGCTGTATCCAGAGACTTAATTTACAGCTGAATTCTGAAAGCCTGGGTCTCTTCCGCAGGTGAAGATAAAAGTGAAACATTACCAGGAAGTCTGACATCTGAGATAGAAACTCTTTGCAACTATAAATATTTCAGTGGGAGACTGTAGTTTCGTTAGTTCTCTGGATGCTGTATTATTACATCGAGCAGCAGGTGAAAGCAAGAGGCCTAGTTTGGGTGCTGAAGAGAGTGAGGATGCTGGCATCCCCTTCCTCAGGGCTTTCCTGCCAGGAGGACCTTTCCTGGATGCCCCCACTCCAGCATCCAGGTTCATTTGAAGCCACTCTCTTCTGCTGGCAGCTCTTGCACAGTGCCAAGCTGACAGCCTGGGAGGCTGTGAGCCATGAAGCAGCCAGGCAAAGGCTCAGCAATGTGAGCTGGAGATCAGGAAGCCCCTTCCCTGGAAGATGCATGCTTCTGTGTTGCCATCTTGCTCTGGCACTGAGCATCAACTCACAGTGCCCTGGAGGGGCCATGGCAGAGCAAGGCCCTGAGGATGCTTAGTGAGAACCAGTGGCTTGTGCAACAAGGGCATTTTAAAACTGCTATTTACCTCTCCAGTTTTGTCTTTCTTTTCTATCCCTTCCTCTTTTTTTTGTATTTACTTTCTTGGGAAGTGAGAACACAAATTTTGACAGAAACTGTGGTTTCACGTACAGCACAGCTGGAGCATTCAGCCATGGAAACTTCTGCTTAAGTATGACTTACTAGTTCTTATTTTGTCTTCTTTTGATTAAATCAAAATATCATAGCCATGAGATCCACTTGCTCCTCAGGAAGCATCACTGCCTGTCAGTTACTCAATACTTTTGTAGGTGTAAAAATACCTTTAATATTTTATAAAAGCCTGCATATTTGTAGTTAAACCTAGCAAAAGTGTAGAAAAAATCAAAACTAGTTGGTAGAGGTCAGAAAGGAAAATAAATGAAGACATTAGGAAAACCTTCCATTTTACTTTAGGTTGCTCATGCTTTTAGACTGGAGTGAAAAGACCTCAGAGAATTTAAAAAAACCTGAAGTTTGTGTCTTGAGCATTCATCTAAAACATAATTCAATGTAAATGAATTATGATTAAAAAATGAAAAAATGATTAATGTTATTTCTAAAGACAAACCAGTATTTTTCCAAACAACTCTAATGAGGGATTTGTGAAATAACCATTTTTCTTTGCAGCTGTAGCCTTCTAATTAGACTTTCATTCTAAAGTGAATTTTTAAACCCTTCAGACCTGGGACATTACACACAGTCCTCTATAATCTCTTCCTGAGGAAATTATTGTATTATTTAGTGTTCTTTGTGTTGGGTAATTACAGCAGGCTTCTTTCCTCCTTCCCATTCCTTGTTCTCTTTATGTACATTTGCAAGGGGTTCATAGGGCCACAGTCTCTGCTGACTTGCGGTGTATTATTCTTCAATGAGATAGATGCAGCAAGAAGAGAGGGGCACGGGCTTGGAGGGATTATTCAGCATGGAGGATTTGGGTTTTTAACACAGAAACTGCAATGCCCTTTGCCTTCAATACACACATCAAGACAAAGACAGCATAGCAGCTGCCTCGCAGGCTGTAGGAGGAAGTGCAACGGCAGGGAGAAAAAAGGACATGCAGAGAGGAAACTCTGAGAGTTTCCAGATGGCAAACACCAGAGCAGAGGTCAGCAAATGTTTGAGATGATTGCAGGCAATGCTTTTCCTCAGTCCAACCAAAGGCTGAGTGTCCTGCTGGGGAGGAGATCTCTGTCTCGAGACAGGACACAGGCAACTGGTAATGCTTCAACAGTGTTCAAGGCTGTGCCTTTTGGGGCTGTTGTATTTCTCACTTGGTGGGAGCTGGGAGCTTCTCATGGATATCCTCACAAAATGTCAGAGCTCTTTAGACAGCAGTTTCCAGGCCTGACTTTAAAGGGCCTTCAAAGTTGTGGGCTTTGAAAATTAGGAAGGATGGCTGATTCCCAAGGCATATTTAATTTCCAGAAGAAGGGAACAATGAATAAAAGTAACATTCTCTAGGACTGGCAGCAGAGGCAGCATCTGTAAGGCTTTCTGAGAAGATATTTAGTCCAGCATACTGGGCTGGAATTCAAGTGCTGTGTGCTGTTCCTGGCTCTGCCAGAGTCTGCCTGTGACCTGTAACAAACCCCCTCATCTCTGCTTGCTCTCCTGCCTTTTCTAGCACCATTCCTCAGTGTCTTTACCACATCTCAAATGGCTTCTGGTCAGGATGTTCTCTCCAAAGGCAGGACTCAGTGTATTCATGCAAGGCAGACTGGGCTGCATTCAGACTTTATTGGTTAATCCCTATTTAATGAGACTGGTAAGAAGTTGTGTATATATATACACACACACACAGAGCCTTGTTTGCACATTATAATACAATGGCACTTAATGCTGAGGCAAGAGGAGCTCTGCATACTTTGGAAATGAAAGCCATAAAAAGTGAATCTTGCATTAGGAAAAAAACAAGTAGCCTGTTTTTTAGTAATCAGCTTTGTTGCCTGGGTACCAAGTACAGAAGCTCCTTTTTGCTTCTTGCCAGGAGTCTGTAAGAGTATGCTGTATTTTATTTCAGTCCAGAGCCATTATGGCCATTTATCCATCTCCACAGAAGTGCTCCATTTGCTGCTTCACATAGACCCAGGCTGGCACCAGAGACAGTCCTCCCTGCCTGGTGAGAGAACTCACCCAAGGCTGCCTCAAGGATCTTTCAAGGAAGGATTTGAATTCTCAAAAGCCTTATTGTCTTGGTAAGGCCCAGAAAACAGTGATCCTTCATCTACCTGCTTTTCTGTAAGCCACTGAAGGAACACAAGGCTGTGCTGCCCAGCAGCTGCTGGGTGTATCAAATGGGATAGCTGAAGTGGGGTGGAGAAATCACAGCAGAGACTGCTGGACTTGTGATTTTACCAACCCGGAAAAGCTGTGATGACTTGCTGATGCAGTCTGCAGACAAGACTGGTGTCTTGAGGCACCAGCAGATTCAGTGTGATTTAACACAGCATCACTCATCAGCTGAACCTCAGGAACTCACAGCACTGCAGTTGGAAAGCAGAATACATAAAGCTCAGAGGTGCTGGCATTTGGGCTAAGGACAGTCACCTTTCTTTATTCTGGGAATGAATTTGCTCTCTCATTTTCATCAGAGGATTCATTCTTCAGTTCCAAGTCCTAGAGACTCTTGCAGAATTAAGCCAGGCTCCTGCCTTCCCATCAACATGTCTAATAAGGACATATTAGGTCCCTGAGCACCACAGCTGCAAGCCCCAGTGCCCTTGAGAGGCTTGCGCAGCCATAATCACTGAGGAGAAATAACATCCACCCAGAGGAGTGAAACCCAGCTGATTCCGTTTAAGCTGCAGTGCAACCTCAGCCAAGTCAACGTGCAGGAAAAAGCAGAAATTCTTATTGAGAGTAGCAAATTCTCAGATTCACAATGAAAAGCCATTGATTTGCACAGTAACATTTCCAGGTTTTTCAGAACACTTATCACTCTTCCAAGCTGCTGTAAAGAAAAGTGCCAAACAACCCTGGTGCGATTTTCCCAGAAGTACCTTCAGTGCTGGGGAAACAGGGATATTCCAATAAGGGTTCTTCTGACCCGTAAGTGAAGAAGCCTAGCAGTGAAAACACAGCAGTTCTCAAACAGTAAGAGGTCAAAATACTGGTAAATCTCAGCTTCTTCCCACTACAGGAAATACCTTTGCATTTGGTGGAAAGGCCCAGAGTCACAGAGAGCAAAAGTTGCTGTTGCTTTTTGCCAGTTTCTCCTTGCAAAGTGTGTTCCCTGAGGAAGGGCTGGAAATAATCTTCTTCCCTAATCAATTCTGTACAGAACAGCAACTCCAAAAATAGTGTCATTCTATTTAGTAGCATCACCACTGTCAAAGATGTTTAATTTACTAATCGATTGCATCCAATTCAGCCCAGAAACACCTATTTTTCCAGTTAAAGAGATAGCCCTAAGACCGTGCAGGGAAGATCCTTAATGAGCTGTAGTGAGGCACTTTAAGCATTTGTATTTTCTGTCTTACAATAAGTGGTTGTAGGAGCTGTGGGGGTACACACCAAACAGGGCCAATTACCCACTGAATCACCTCAAAGTGGTGGCTGAGATGAGCTGTGTGGCTAGACAAGCAGTAGCTTCCTTTAAAAGTAAAAAGTTTCGGTGTAAGAATTAAAAGAACAAAAGTCACATTTTCACCAGTTAATAGCAGGTCCAGAGACAAGAATTCACAAAGTGGAAATAAACCCCAGCAGTTTTAAGAAAGAGCTCAAGCACAAATTGTTTTTACAAATCAACTAAAAGGAGAATCAATCAGTTTTTAAACTGCCTTTCTGAAAAGCAAATCAGCTTGACCATAATAATTTTGAAGTTAAAGAACTAAGAAATACTTAACTACCTTTATACTAAATCTTATTAAGTGCCAACACATTTAAATTGCTGCTTTATCAGCCTATAAATCAACTTTAACATTCAGCAACTATGAGTAAGAGAAGGTTTTACTCCAGTTCCTTCTTCTACTCCAAGTTCTCCAAGAAAACAGAAGGAACTTGCCATCAATATGCAAGACTAAAAAAAAATACCAGGAAGTGGCTAAGCATTGTCTCTGCTCAGGAGTGTTGACTTACATATGTCCCCCCTTAGTGTACCACACAACACTTAGGGGCATCTCACCCTTTTAAAAACCAATTCACATTACAGAAGACACAAGCTGGAGCATGCTTTTGCATTCCTTCAGGGTCTTTCCTCACCCTGAGAGATCACAGTAGAAGTGCTGCTGTACAACTGCAGTTCTGGGACTTACACAAAGCATCTCACCAGGGAACTTGAGTTTCCTCTCTGAATTTAAGAGGCACCTTAACTCCCTGAAAGGGGATCACCTCCAATCACACCTTTTATTACAGTTAGCACTACTGTGACCAAGTCCTCTTCCCTATTTGGTTCTGAGAAACATGAAATGAAGCAATGAGTTAGTCTCCACAGGTGGTTTCTCAAGAACTTGAATTTACCCTTGGAATACTTCCCAAGAATCCAGACACCTATTACATATCAATAATACTTTCAACTATCCACAAAGCCTCATTCTGAACTGTGTGTTCCCACCCCTTTCCATACACTGCCATTTCCACTGGGTTTGCTGTGTGCAACAGTACTCTAAATGAAGCCTTCAGCAGCCTAGAGAAATTACCTGGCTGTTCATACTGGAACAGCACGTGAAGTGTTTGTAGTAACATTCAATGTGTGCTGGTACCTTTTACCTTTGCTTTGAGGGTAGTCAACAGGGCAGATACAGTGAAGTGCTTAAAGTAGAACTTTTCCCACCTCTAAAAGCTGTAAGACTTAGAAACTGATGTTCAGTCTGCTTTTCATCACTTGCTTTAAACACCTTTCTTTCTATTAGAATTCAATTATACAATAAATGCTGAAGACACACTGAAGTAGAAGACACAGGCTCAGTGTTCTGGGATATATCTCAGTCTGCCTTTGCAAGGATCCGACAGAGATTAAGGCCAGAAACAGCATCTACTTTATCCTGCAGCTGTAACAGAGACTCAAGAATATCAACAACAAGTGTTTTTAAGTGCTTTATATTTATTATAAAGTATTAATAACTGAATGTATGGAAAATGATTCTCTGTACAAGAGAGTAACATGACAGCTTTTACAAGTTCTGCTATACAGTACATGAAATGCTGCACATTTTTCAGCTGCTTCAAACAGTATTTGCTATACAAGTCAAAAAGAGTAAACTTAGAAGTTTGTTTATAATACAGTGTGTTAGAAAGCACAAACAAGTAACATTCAAAATAAACAAGCTCCCAAAAATCAAAAGAAATCTTTAGATGGCATGTACACAGATTATACTCAAGTTTCAATATACATGTTATTGTTCCCCACAAGATGCTCCACTTTACTGGATTCCTGGAACATGATGAGAATTGAAGGTGCAAGAAAGGCACCTCGCAAGCCACGTAAGAACTGGATGGGCAGAACAGCAATTTCCTGAAGTGTTCTCCACAGTCTTTGGCTCTACTATTTATTAGAGCCATATACTGTGGCAACACAAGAAGAGAGACAGGCCTCAACTACCAGTACGGTCAATGCCAATCCAGTTATCTGGGGAGCTTCTAGAGCAATTCAAGGCACTCTTCCCAGTGCTGCCAGCCCACAGAACCTCCTGTGCAGGACACAGCATTTCAAGAGAACAACCAGGCTGGGCTAAAGCATGCTCTTGAACGACATGGAACGAACAGTTCAAAAACTCCTTCAGAATGTCCAGTTCAAAGGTCATTTGTACTTCACTTCCCAGGCACACCAGCCTAAGAGAAACATTCATGTGTGTGTCACTAACACTTTAAAGCACACTGCTTCAATGTGTTTAGTTGCTTCTGGTTAAAGTGGTGTAAGATATCAGCAGCTTTGAAGATAGTGTTCTTGGGGCATGGTGAACCTAAACTCACAGTAAGTTTTTAAGCCTACTTCACAGTTTAGCAGTTGTCTCCTTCACTTTTCCTTCTCCTTAAGAGGCAGTGTCTACAATGAATCAGCTTTTACAACTGTTCCGCTTACAACACAAACCAGAATGCCAACACCCCCCAAAAATGTACTCACAGTAAGTTTGCTCTGATGCATGTGGTATTGACACTTAATTGTAAGCTTCTCCCATGATACAAAATAGCTTCTAGATTGAAAAGATTTAAAGATATTGCATGGTTGTATTTTCCTTTTGCCTCCCAATCTCATTCCAACTATTTATGGAACTGTAAACAAGTAATTTTTATAGTCCTCAGTACTGTACACCTGCATTCCCAGGAACTGGAATTCAGTGACACCTTCATTAGAGATACAGTAGCCTAAGCACAGTGAAAGTTCTGTCCAGCTGCCCTCTTCATACAGTAACCAACAGGCCACTCCTCCCACATTCACACCTTCAGCTTTCTCTTCTGATCAAAGTAGGCATCAAATCTGGATAATGCATATTCCTGGAGAAATAAGGAACATTCAGTACTCAATACAGTAAACAGCTGTTTTCTTTTTTAGGATGGGGAAACATAATGAAGGTATTAACTGTGTTACTTTCCTAATCCATCATCTCAATGCACTAATTAGCTCTATTCAGAAGGATAATCTCTCCAGAGGTGTTCTGGCCTCTTAAAATTTCCTCCGGTTTTGTTTAAACTCTTAACACAATTAGCTGCTGACAAAATGTCAGAAAAAACAGGTACTAAAAAGGCCAGGACTTCAGTGAAAAGGCTGGCTCCTGCAACACTTCCTGCAAGATACTCCATGTACCTGCCAGTGCTATCACTTTCCAGTACACCGAGCACAGACCAAGAGCCAGACTGATCAGTTTCTGAAGTACAAGCTGCTACCTGGCACAGATATTGCTGCATGCTGAACATCACCATGGGACAACATGTGCACTTTGAGTACTCAGTTTGAAATTCTCACTGCATGTTGGCCTTTCTCTTGCCTGAGATGTCTTACTGCAGAATAACGCTGCACTGCAAGGCCTGACACATGGCTAGACACTACATAACAATGGGAACAATTCCTGAAGTTTTTATGATCTTAGATGTTCTTTACATTCTTAAGGAAAGAGCACAAACTAGTAACAAATGGATTTTTAAAAGCTTTACTCCACTTAGAAGATACTAGTTGCTGTGAGAGGCCATTCTATTGCCTTTTCAATAATAATACCACAGGTTATTTAGATTATTCATTTTCAGTTGTGTAAAACTACAATTAAAGAACTTACCAGGTACCCAAACTCAATGGATGAGATCTTTGCTTGTATAATAGACCACAGACCCCAGAAGAAGTGTGATGCAAGGGCAAACCTGAAATTACAAGGCTATGTTATTGAACTAAATACCAGCTAAGTCACAGCACCTTACTTCAATGTCCTCTTAGAATAGTATTCCCTAGTTTGGGGATGTCCACCTTTTCTTCAACTATGATACTATAAAAATAATTCCATTAGCTTTCCCTTGGAGAAGTATTCTGTTTACTCCACTATTAGTGTACATCACATATCTAACATTACAGTGGACAGATTGTTCTTTACCACATATAAACAGCTTTCAATCTCTCTTGGTTCAATTTCTTCCACCCAGTGAGATATATACAAGTACAGGTACCACAGTGAAGTCTGAAGATACAATTGTACAAGGAAAGTTACCTGTTAACTTCTACCAACACTTCTTCTTCTAATTTGGACTTGTCTTCATTGCTCAGATTTTCAAAGCCATCATGGAATGCAGACAGGTAACTGGAGAGGAAATGAAGCTGGAAGGCAAGTAAACAACTGAGTTACAACTTTTCATCTCAAGATATATTTGCTTCTTTCAGACCTAGGCAGACTTTCTAATAAGTTGGCATTTATTTTTTTCCAAACATGAACAGTGTTGGAGTTAGCTTTAAGATTAATGGTGCTTCCAACAATTGTTTGAAAGTCTGGTTTAAGAAAAGCCATAATATTAGGACAGGCAGCATAGTGCTACTGCCAACTAATTTCACAGTTGCAGTCTACAACTACTGGACTTTTTGCAGTGGATGGCTACACAGCACACAGTAAATATTCTATCCTGAATTGCTATGAAGTTTGTACGACTTTTAAAGCAAAGGTAGTCAGCATTAGAGGAAGTACTGCACTTCAGGAAGTCATGGACAAAAGATCTTGGGACACAGTAAGTCCAAAAGAACTGAAAAAGAGTTAAGATGTGAAGACTCTGGACATTAGCATTTAATGATGTCTTTTGTGTCTACCTGTTGTTTCTTTGA
Organism: Dicrurus megarhynchus; assembly: GCA_013399195.1. NCBI lineage: Eukaryota > Metazoa > Chordata > Aves > Passeriformes > Dicruridae > Dicrurus > Dicrurus megarhynchus. The sequence goes on along the minus strand of VXAD01013799.1, from coordinate 336,245 downwards.
AGGATATTTAAGAGCACTGGCTTTGAAGAATGGGTACTTTTCATATGAGTAATCATACATCCATTCACAGAAGTGATTTCCAATGTCAAATCCTCTGAAAAAGAAATAAAGACAAAGTACCTCAATATTTGCAAACTAGCAATCTGGGTTTTTTTTTTTAGCAACCCCAAAATCAAGTTTAAAAGCACTGGGCTACTCAGAACTTACTGCAGTTTTGCTGGAGGTAGAGAATTGATAACCAGAAGACAACTTTTTGCAAGTTATTAAAAAAAATTAGTAAAGGAGGGTAGTTAAAGGTGAAAGCCACCAGCTACATGAAAATACTAGACTTTGCTACCCAGCTTTATACCAATGGAGGCAGTAAAAATACTTGAGTATGTACTACATCTCAGCATGAAGTCAGACATCTTTAACATTGGCATTATTGCAGGCAAAGAGATAATATTCAGAGTTTTCAACATATTCCATTTTAAAATTTTTGGAATTCACTGTTGCATTATGTTCCAGCTATGGTAGTGTTTAATCCCAGTAACTATACACACTTACATCATGGTTAAAAATACTTAACTAGATGGCTGAGGGAAGAAAAAAAAGCATGTTGCATAACCATGTAGTGAAAAAACTTGTATTCTTATCTGCATAGATGAAAAAGCCATTAGAAAGGACAGAAGGAAAAAACACAAAAGCAAAGCTGCCCTACATACATATGCACACAAAATCTACCCTTCTCCTCAGCTTCCCACTAGAAAGAAATATTGACATGCAAGCAAGAAGCCATTTGTGCATAAACAAGCCCTCTGGTCTGAGCCCCAACAACTTTGCCTCTGCTGTGTGCCTAAACTCAACAGCATCAGAACCAGAGCTGTTTTGATTAGTTTTATTTGCTAACCACCACTAACAGAGCAGAACACAATTTGCTAGAATAGACAAGCTATCAGTAGTGCAGCACTTGGCCTCCCTGTAGCGTGCAGAAAGGAACAGTTCCATGCTGAAGAGAAAAAGTGTTTACCGGTAATTATAGCTGCTGTATTCAAAGTCAATGAGCATCAGCTTTTGGTTTTCTGAACTCTCTCTGCCTTCCAGAAGTAAGATATTACCTGAAAATTAAGATAATACTACATATTTAATAATGCAGGAAAATCAGAGAAAAGTAATACTGTGTATCTCAAGGAATGTTGTTCAGCTAATCCCAGTTATCCCTTTTATCTGCACGGAAAAATTATAGGTGTGCTGGTTTTGGCAGGGGTAGTTAACTTTCTCCATGGTAGCTGGTACCAGGCTATGTTTGCATTTGTGGTGTTGATAACACAAGGATGTTTTTGTTACTGCTGAGCAGTGCTTCTGTGCAGTCAAGGTCTTTTCTGCTTCACATCCCATCCCAAAAACAGACTGGGGGTGCAGAAAGAGTTGTGAGAAGACACAGCTGAACAGCTGACCAAAGGAATATTCCATACTATATGATATCATGCTCACTATAGAGAGTGGGAGGAAGGAGGAAGAGGGGATGTTTGGAGTGATGGTGTTTGTCTTCCCAAGCCACCATTGTGTTTGATGGGGCCCTGCTCTCCTGGGGATGGCTGAACACCTGCCTGCCCGTGGGTAGCAGTGAATTAATTTCTTTATTTACTTTGCTTGTGTGAGCAGCTTTTGCTTTCCCTAATTAACTGCCTTTATATCAGCCCATGAGTTCTCACTTTTACCCTTCCAATTCTCTTCCCAATCTCACTGGAAAGATTGAGTGGCTCAGTTACCAGCTGGGTTTAGATGAACAACAACAACAGGAAAAGCCAAATTGCACTGGCTGTTCACCAGCTCTCTGGAAGTTGAGATATATGATAAACCTTGTAAAGCCAAAAGCAAGGAAGTTTTTTTCTGTACAGGGAGAGGCAGATTTATTCTCCCAAGGATCCTGTTTCCCCAGTTTACCTTGCAGCTGGCTCAGGTGGCCCTGTCAGCCTTAGCAGTCCATGCTGCATTGTTTCTTTCCACAGCTTGAGATCTGTAAGTTTCACAGCATCTCTCATATCTCCATAGCATTATCATTGATCATACAACACTTGGGACAGAAATTGCTTTTCAGCAGCCTGAAAGTCACAGTCTGATCACTCTGCTGTTCTAGTATGTGGCACAACCAGTACCTATACAGAAAGTTTAGGCAATTGCTTATGTCTAAAAGACATCAAGTCTGCCTCTGTCAAGTACCAGTTAGTAAACAAGCATAGAGCAATGTCAAGTTCTGCAGTAGTGTGACCCCTCTCTGCAGGTACCTCTGTTCTCCATGCCACACTCTTGCACCAACATAAAAAGCAACACAGTATTTCACACACACCCTCCAAACCCCTTGCAGTTTTAGGTTCTCCAGCCCTATTATGCCCTGACTCCTCCAGCAGTGCACCTTGCCACATCAGCAGGGAGACTTCAAGCTCTACCACTACTGACAACTCAGGTTAGTGGCCTTTACTCCTTGTGCTGCCTGTATCTATCCTTCAGGGCAGTTCCTCAGCGTTAGCTGACAAGGCTGGGACCCCTGACAACAAAACAGCCCTGCACACAGTCCCAGTAGAGCATCCTTCCAGCTCAGCCCAGCTAACCCACTGTTGAGGTGACAGGGCACACAAACACAGCATACCCAACACAACTTCAGCCTTGCTTCCTCCTCATCTTTTTCAGTAACTGGCTCAGGAAAATTGTTATTTCTTCCATAACTCCCAGAGAACACTAAAAAAAAGGTGGATAAGGTTTTCCTAGTGTTTCTTACCAGTACAAGTTAAACTGCCAAGTCAAACTACCCTACTCTCCATTTTCACCACTCGTTGCACTTTTTCAGCATCTTTCTTTTAAAATTACTGAAGTATATCCTACCCTAATAATGTATATTGCAGCAAAGCAAGGTATGGTCTAAACAGAAAACACGTAAGGCTCCCATCATCAACTGACCCATACTGTCAGAGTGTGAGTAAATTCTTGGCCTAACCCAGTCATGACACAGAGTTCTCTGAAAAAGCCTGAAGGGTTGCAGAAGCCAATACTTTGCTTTGGTACTGTAGCACACCAGACTGCACAGGCTGCTGCTTCAGGGCAGTACCTCCACAACGTGGCTACCTCTCAGAGAGCAAACAAGTAACCAGAAAAGGCTCAACAGTACATCACTGAACAATATGGAAATATTAGCAGCTTACCCTCTTGACAATCATTGTGGCAAAATACAACTGGTGAAGAAGTAGCTTCAAGCATAGCTCTAGAAAAAAGCAACAGAGCATCTTTTAAGTAACAAATCACTAAAGTTCAGTTCCACTTCCAAGTAATTTTGTTGTAAGAATCTGAAACACTATTCCCTCCCAGCAACACCCTATTTTCTTAATTAGGAACAAAACATCAGCACAATGAAGTTTGACTTCGCTGATCAGTAAGTCAGATCGGCAATTTCATCATAGAATTTTGTATTTGTATGAGACTCAGGCTGGTCACAGAACCAAAAACAATCCCCAGCTTGCAAAGTAAAATGAAGTGTTATACTGTATAACATGTCTGAACAAGTACACAAAAATCCATCCAGAAACTGTGGAGATCAGAAGATAGTGGTAGACAAAATAAGCCTACCTTAGATTTTTCATTTCCTGGGGGAGATTGTAACTGAGAAGTTTGTTCAGTTTTCTGGTTTGGGATTCTCGGGTAAATTTAATTCTCAGCACTTGATTTAGATACCTGTTGAAGAAGAGACAATAATTCAGGATTTATAACAACAAGTATATTATTCCTCCTATACTATGATACCATTTAAACTAAAATCAAGGAAGTTTGGAAGAGTTACTGAAGAAAACATTACTGTTCTTCAAGGTAACTGAAGTCCTTCATGTGATAGTTTCTGGGTACACAGAAAGCTTGTGTTCTCAGGCATTCAGGAAGAATGATCTGCTTATCAAAATTACAGCAGGTCATCTTTTTTTCCCATAAAGTATCGCATAACTTACTTTTCCATTGTTCCAAAAAGCCACTTAGGTTCCTTATTAAATGGCATTTTCATGCCATGAAATCTAGCCATCTTCTCAGCTATTTCAGCAGATATGTCAGGTAAGCTTAGTTCTTCAGTGCTTAGTTTCCTGCTCTGTAATAAAATACAGTGTTCTTAAAATACAGCTAATTGATTAATTACAGAAGTGTGATTAATTACAAACACTAGCAATTAGGCTCTATGCAGCATAGTGTGAAATACTAGCATAGTACTTAAGCAATACCCTTTTTTGCTCACAGATGAATTTACAAAGTTACTGCCTTTGGAAAAGCTGCTAGCCAGCCCTACTTACAACTTAATCAATTCACTTCTAGATTCAAGACCTGGGGAGTATCACATCTCACACTAAGAATATCTTCAAAGCAGATCAAGTATAAATATTTAAGAACATCAAAAGCATCTGCTCTTGTTGCTGTTAAAGGGAAGTGTTACTCCACAGCTTCCCATGACATGTTTGGTATCTAACAGACTTTTTATCTTCATTTATTAGCCTCTGCTAGAGCTGAAGAGTTTTTAGATATCTCTCCCTGGCAAGAGCTACAATGGGACTCTCCAACACCCACTCTAACTGTATCAAATTACAGCCAGCAATTACTACAGGCAGCCAAGTATTCCACTCCCCCACCCCTGCTTTTCTGGGTAGTCCAGAGACCTTCCTGTCATGATCAATTAAAACAGCTTCCAGCAGCCCACTAATTATGACCAGGACTTACAGGAATGAATTCCTCCAGTCGCCCTTGTGGGAAGATTCCATACAGCTTTGGGCCAAGCGCTCTCTCTGCAAGAATGGCAAACATAACACTTTCCAGAACCATGGCTTCTGCCCCCTACCAAAAAAATTAAAGCATTAGTTGGTGCTTCCACAGAAATTAACTTGGATGTGCACAATAGCTAAACTGTTACCAAGTGAGAAATTTCAGGGCTAGCTTAGAAAAGACTCAACATTTTACTAATCAAAGTTTCTTGACTAATAACTTTTAGTCAGTATAGGAGCAATACAAGTATTTTGCTTTCAAGTTTAAAGCTGAGGAGGAAAATATGTATTACTTAGCAGGTACTGTTGGTGGGCCAGGTCAAAGAAAACTGCAAAAACCAGAACACCCTCTCCTCTCTAACCTGTGGGAACTCTGCAAATTCATTTCCTGAAGGAGTTCATCTCACTGAAACACAACACAGGAACTACAAATATTACCCCATGTTAGCTATTTTAACACGCTTCAGAACACTTGCCTCTCAAAAGGACATTTTGGCTACACAAGTGAATGAAGCGAACAACTGAAAAAAACAACTTTTCATTTAGAAGAATGACTTAGGATTTCCTTCCATTAAGCATGTTTTAAGTATTCTTTTTTTTTTTAAGTGAGGAAGTAATTTAAGCTCCTGCTAAGAAACATGTGCGTGTGAATAAATGTTTTTCCCTTTCTACCACCAAACATACCTCAAGTTTCAGTAACTTTTCTCTAAGGTTTTCTTATATCAATAAGCTTGGTTCATAACAATGACAAGCAGACAGCTTTTTAATATGAATGCTTAAAAATTAATAGAAATATGAACTATTTAGTCTCAAAAACACAGTTAAAAATCACTGAAATGTAGGTTTCTGGATGGGTAAGATTATCTGTAAGTAAACACAGAGGTCACATTATAAATCTCTACTTTTAGCAATTATGTTAACCAGAATCCAGCTCTACTCAAATCCTAAAGATCTGCCAAGCCTCTGCCTGCTTTTGAGCAGCTCATCTCAAAGTCAGATCCACAACACTTAAAAGCATAAAATTAAGATCACAAAATTAAGAAAGTTCTGAGGTGTTTCTGACCACAGGTCCTTTTGCATTATTGCAGTCAGCACAGTATCAGATGGTATATAACTCTGTAGAAGTTCCACTCTTGAGTACACTCCAGGCAGTACTGTTGATAAATTATTTTTATTATTGCCCCACACCTTATTATTCTGAGATCTTCAAGAAATTTTACCATTTCATATTGAAGTGTAGTAAAGACTCATGTAACTGTGTTCTGAAGCACTGAGACTTAAAGACAATTTGCATACAAATATATTGCATCTATGTCCTCCACCATATTCTCATCTCAGTTCCTCGAAGCACAAAATGCTTTATCCCCTAGCACACCAAAAATATGTTTTTAATTGTTTCACATGCCCTCACCATCACAGGTCTGAACTCTTCTGTTCAGTTCTGAAACCTAATGCCAAGCACCAAAAAGCAAATTAGTTACAAGCTACTGAATGTCTACTCTATTATTAACCAACACTGACTTTGACTGCACCTGGTACAACATCAGGGTGTTTTAAGTCTGTTCCCATTAAGGTGTCAGTTCCTTGTTGTCATATCTTACTGAAAAAACAACTCACTACTCTTGGATAACAAAGTACCAAAAAAAAGATGTTATTCATTAAGACATCTCTTCATGCATCAGAAGTGACAAGCACTGGAAGAACTTCCTCTACTGAAACAGAATAGTCATTTGAGCACCAAGTCCAAGGAGAGTCCAAGAACAATACCACCTATGTAATCTCAGGCACAAAGGCCTCCATAATACCCAAGGGACCTTTAACCACATCTCCACTCCATACACTACTGTCAAACACAGGATAGGTGTGGACATACACTACTAAAGGACATTAACACAATTCTATAGCATACTTTATATGGACACAGAACAAATCTAGGTATCTGGCTCTTCAGATTAATGTTCAACTGTTGACTTTAAAGGATCAAGCATTGTAACCAAGGAAATTATGTACCTCAGTGCCTTCAAACACTTTGCACTATACTTATGCTGCCAAGACAACAACCTGTTATTTTAAGATCTCTCTCTCAATTTCAACCAGTTTCAGAGATGCATCCATAAGCACTTAGATTTCTAGAGAAGACTGGACCACTCATGTTTTTAAATGAATACTTAGAGATCAATGTTTTATTTCAAACCTGACAATTATACACATTTTTCACAAGACTCTCCCAGGATGCAACTCCCATACAGGCAAGGACAGATCAAAAGCCTTTCTACACTTCAGCTGGAACTGAAGCTTCTGCTTTTTTTCCTACCTTAACAGAAAGTTCACTATAAAATACACAAAGTAATCATATTCTAAAGAAAATTACTGCAAATGATAGCAAAACCAAAGTAAAACATAAATAATTCCTGTTAAAAGGCCTTATGAGCTGACATAAGACTAGCCAATGTCTAGACACAATTGTCACACACCAGGCAGCTCAGAAGCTACAATGCTTTTGCTAGTGAACCCAGAGAATTTTATTCTCTCTAAAGGATGTCATCTCCTCTAATAACCTAGACACAAGAAAATTAACAAATCCATCCTGGCAGTAATTCTTGACAACATTGATTCAACAGTGAATTTTCAGCACTATGAGATTAATAGCAGAAAACAACCTATCAGCAGAGAATCACTATTTTCAAGCAACAAATACCACAAATGAAGTTCTGAAGTTCAAAACCTTGTTTCCTGTACTGCAAAACTTCTATGAGCTTCTGGCACTAGGGTGGGGCTTGTTTGGACCTTTGTTTTCTTTTATAACTTCAGGGGTTTTTTTACAGGATTGTGGTAGAGGAGAAATTGAGCCATCTCCATTTTCATCTTTGAAAAAAACTGAGGTATCAAACCAGTACATTTTTCAGTTCAATCTTGGTTCAACTGATTGAAGCTGTTCCAGTAAGCTAAACAAAGTTCAACAAAACTTCAAAACCAGTCACTCAACAACAAAAAATTTAAAACCAGTTTCAATTCCCTAGGAAGAAAAAAACCCCAAACCAAGCGAATGCTTGAAAATGTTTCAGATGGCATTCCCAGCAGGCAAAAATACAAGGGGAAAAAAGCAGCACTTATCAATTGAGTAAAATGTACTTTTCCCTAGTTACTGCCAAAATCATTACAGAGCTGAAAACAGACTACATAACCAAGGCATCTGGCTAGCACGCTGCAATGTTATCCCTTACTGAAAAAATACTGCCAGGGTAGAAAACTAAATTACCAAATCCTGTTCAGATGACTATGAAAAGATACATTCAGCTAAAAATTATGCTGCAGGAAAAGAAATGGTTCCAAATGCAAGAACTTTAAAGTTTGCAGAGCAGAGATGATCCAAGCACACTGGTAATCAGGGACACTTCACGTTCAAGAGCAAGTTCTCTCCAGCTCCATGTACTTTCCTCAGGAGTTCATCAAATTATTAAAATTTAGTGATTAGGTAAAGCAGAGAACTGATGTTCATCTACTTAAGAAGAAAGAGTCTAAAACTAGAAATAGCAGTACTGATACCAATATTCAAAATGGTAAGAAACCATTTAGGGTAGAACTGGGAGGCTGTTTCTTCATAATGTGGGATGCTTAAATCTTCCCAAACTATGTCCAGACACTCACATTATAATGTTGCTTCTGTGAGCAAATCAATTTCTTTTCTTCATTACTTTTTACATTTTCTAGACACAGTCCAGGTGGAGTAACTACTGGTTTAAAACAAGCAGGATCACCACATTTCCCTATAACCTATAAAATTCTGTAAAATAAGCAAATTTAATTACTCACTTGCAAGTCATTTTCCTTCTGAGACTGTACAGACTCTCCCTTATTACAGGACCTCTATGAATGAGAAAAAGCAAACACAATGAGAAGATGAAATTTAAAGTTATTAACCTGCAACCACCAGAACAACGGGAGTAGAAGTACCAGCTACAATTAACTAGAAGTCTCAACACTGTCTTGGATCTGTGACAGCTACAGCACTAGTATCCATCTGACCTCTGACCACCACACTTTCAACAACTCCAGAATCTTTCAAAAGGATGTGCCACTGAGACTAAGTCACTCCTCTAAGTACCTGATTTTCACATACATTTTTATTGTTTCCCAGTCTTTCAAAACAAGATTTAAATGCACCATAAGCTCAGAGGAACATTTTTAATTAAGAGAAAATTAAGTCCCTCTGCATGACATCTGGGATGAGATTCTTCCAGCCAAAGCACTTGAGACGCATTACAGAGATTACATAAAAGCCTTAGACTATTGGAAGAGGCATGTTATGAAGGTTGCAAAGCACTTCTTTTTCTTATTACCTTATTTGCCAAATTTTTTGTGGCTAGAATTTCCTTGTTTGAGCATGCTGTCTAGGCTATATGTCCAGTGTACTGCTGGCTGTGCATATCCAAGGTTTTTCTTAGAATGAATTGCCCGTGTAAGCTAAAGGTGTCTCAGTAGGAACCATAGTATACTAGCAAAACTTTAACAAGTTCCACGCGTAATGTATTGTTCTAGGGTTGTTAAGAGTCATTATAAAGCAGTTTCAGAATATTAAACCACACCCTCAGCAACTGAACCCTCAATGGCACATGCTTTTAATAGAACTGCACATTTAAAATTCAAGATGTATTAAAACCCTTGTCCTTTAAAGGGTTTGAAGGTAAGGAGAGGAGAAAGTAAATAGCTGCTTAGAATTAGTGACAGTTTGTGGCTGCTATTTATGTTGCAATTCCACCATTGACTGTTTAAACCAGACTAGTTTTAGAGGCCCGTAAAGGCAGCCTGCATCTCCACCTTCTAAACACAAACATTGCATTCACAAAACCAGTGCATACCTTTCTGTTCCCAAGCTCTAACATGTCCAAAACAAGGGTGGAAATATGAACTTAATGGAATACAGTTAAGCAACACCAGCTGCCTTAAGTACAATACAACAAGCTAATGATTTACACAAGCTATGCAGTTACAGTATTTCAGAAGCTATAGAAGAAGGATAGTTAACATCAATCGATGGTCTTTCAGCAAGTACTTCCCATAACACTATTACCTAAATTTAAAACAAGACAGTATGGAAACTACAATTACTTTATATTACTTTCAAGGAAATTAATAAAGTCCAAACATATTAACTACAGCTAAACGTGTTACTACTCAATAGCATTAAGATCATTTACAGAGGGCTTCTCTGAACAAGCATGTTCTACATCAATACCACTCTCAGATTTTTCTTGAACAGTCAGAAAGTTACTCACCATTCAGGAGTCTTTCCTGATAAATGGTGCTCTCAGAATGGTTCAGTTCAATCAGAAGGTAAGCACATTTTCCCTAGAACCTGAACTGGCATCTGCTTTCCAGAAGTCATACTGTATAAAGATCTAGCCAGTTCCAAGACTCCACCTCAAATTAGTGTTGGAGACAGCCTAATGGCATCTACTGTGCCATTAGAAAGGGACAGTTAGGGCTTTACTGCAGAGTCATCACAAGAGGAGACTTCTGCAGCATCCCTTCCTGCTTTTCTGTTCCCTCAGCATCAAGCATTAGTTTCCAGAAGAAAACAAATACAAATATATAAATAGCTTGCAAACATGAATGGGAGCTTGGAGAGGATCAGTCTTCACAAGTGGCCATGTACTCAGCCTAGGATTAGGAAATTCTTCACTATACATGGCCAAGGATAACAAAGTAAGCAGGGTGCAATATTATGTACCAGAAGTTTAAGAGTTTAACAGATTAAAGTAGTAGAATTTGATTGTTTCTTGATTCCACAATCACCTATGAGAACACTGGTTCAAAATTAAGCATCTCATAATTTGATCGATCTATTTAGCTCACTTGTTCTTGGCTAAATCAATCAACTGCAGTTTTTCCGTAACTCTAATAGCCCACTCCAACTAATGTCCAATTCTGGGAGCTATTTACTTCACCAGAAATGAGGAGATTTTAATTACCTGAAAAAGAGAATGACTGATTAACTGCTAGAGCTTTTAAATTGCTCTCTCTACATGGAAACTAACTAGAAATGGGCATGTGTTCTACCAGCTTCAAGATTTCTTTAAATATTTGTTCAGAGCTTCTTTTATTGTGGGAAGATTTATTCTCAAAGTCCTGAGAAAGTTCACTACAGTTTTAGTAATAGAGGACAACTATCTTCAACAGAAGTTGTTTAGAGTCTAGTTTATGATCATGTAAATTTATTTTAATGCAGGATACAAGATAAAAGTCCTAGAATGGGAAACAGTGCACACTGATCTGTGATCAGATGACCAGACAGTGTTTATACATCTGGCAATTTGATACAGAAAATTGAGTTCAACATTTTCTTCCTAATACCCGCAATTTATTTCTCTTGTAGCTGAAAGATGAAGTCTCTTATCAAAAAACCCAAATGATGCCTGGCCAGAGAATTCTGTGCAGAGAAGGAACTTTTATCTCTTTTTTTTCCCCCCCTACATAACATTGAGCTCTGCTCACAAATTTAAATCTAATGTAACTCAATTTTTTTAAGCTTACTCAGCTTTAGTTTGCAATACTTCAAAATACTGCAATACTTTGAATTAGATAAATTCCTAGGAATTCAAATCTCAAGAAATCACAACATTACAAGGAACTGCCTCAGAGGTTAGAAGTGACCTGTGCAGGGGAAACTTCTCTAGAAGCTGTTGGAAGACATCAATTTGAACTTCAGTTTACAGAACAAAACCAGCTTTAGATTCAGCAATAACTATTTCTGCTTCTAAGGATCTGCTATTGATCACTTATCCCTGTCAGACCTGAGGAACTGATACTAATTTGCTGAAGTCCTAAATATCTAGCATGTGAAGAATTCCTAATTCAAGCTCTACAAAAGCCACAACTCCAATCCTCTACATATCAAGTTACCATTCTGTTATGAGGGAGCAGAGAAAAGGAAGGGACAGTTTTTTGATATTCTGTTATTGCTGTAAACATTCAGATGCAGACAGTAGCTGGTGCTACTTAAGGCTTACTTTTAAACAATGAAATCCAGTACTAAAGAAAATGAAAGCTGTAGAGAATGCTCCACTTCAGAGATCTCATACTATACCGTGAATCGTGTCTGTCACCTGGAAACCAGAGTGCTCTAGGCACGATCGCATGGGCAAGCCTGCAGCAGAGAACACATGCATATACAACTAAAGTGGTACATTACCCCCAGAACACCCTTAATGCCACCCAACACAAATATATCCCCGTAAGAGGTGCTTGGTTTCTCTCAAGCCGTCTGCCAGTGCCAGGGATTTGTAGTTACTCCATGCTACAAACAGACATGGACACCAACAACCACAGAAGACGTTGATAATTACAGTTACACAGCAGTCTGCATTTTATTTAGTTACACAAAAAAAAAGGCAGCAAGGCAGGTATGGAAAAAGATTTACCACAGAACAGTGGCAACCATTTATACTCATTTTGCATCTGCTCACATAGAAATTGAGAGACCAGAAAGGAACATTAGGAATACTGGTTTGTTTTTCCTCATTTGTATACAAGATTTTGTTTTGGCTGTTGTAAAGTAACAGAGCCCCAGTGAATCAAAGTTCAAGGTTCTTTTGGCATGTGTAAAAGAATGGGAATCAATCCCTGAGTTACCTTTTGATAGGTGAACTTAAATTTCACCTTAATTTGAGCTCTTGTTGATGCCACCTTATGTTGAAATCCTGTTAGCATTTTCAAGATGCTATTCTGAATTTAAGTAGAAACACTACAGTGATATGCACATGAAATCCAATTTTAAAGTCTGGACATTAAATGGCATATTGTTGGGTAACCTTTTGCTTCAGTTGTTAACACTAATACAGCCAACAGTTAAAGACATTTTGCCATGAAAAGCTTTACTTTCAATGCTCCCCTTTAAATTTAGCAACTACATTGGAGCAAGAATAAGTGAAGCAGAGTAACACATTTCCCTTTTTTCAGGGTAGGACATATCTGCATTGTGCCTCAAACATTGGAGTTTTAATGTGGTTAGTACTTTAACCTGTCACAAGTACAATACTCGTCTTAAAAAAAAAGTTCTGCTCAAGGATATACTCAAGAGAAGTCCTTGATTTGTGAACATCCATGCCAGTGCGACCATTCATAATAATGGCCGAGCCAGCACAGTTCATCTCCACCCAGCTCCCCCCACAACAGTCATGCACACAAAAAATTGGCTTAAACATATCAGCTATGACAGAGGAAGGCACAAAGCCTTCCCTGTGTGGCAGCTTTAGCCAGCTGGCATGGTTTATATTGGATGAGTTTCATGTACTGACATTTGTGTCTTCCAAGAGTCATAATAAGCAAACTGGAGCTATTTTCAAAACTGCAAAAAAGGTTCCTTTAAAAGGTGGCTCAAAGAATTATGGTGCCAGTATCATTCATTCTTAAGTTAGTAACCAGGGATCCATTTTTCACTTGTATTCAAAGTTTTGATTTAAACTTGTCTTCTGTATGTTCAACAATTTGGTGCAGGTTGCTATAGATACACAGTATTTACAGTAAAGGGATAAAAAGAACTGATATCACTGGTTTGTGCTCCAATTTCAACAGAAGGTAAAATGGACAAGAGTTAAAACATGCTACAAAGGCTCAAACAAACAAGTGGTAACTACTAATACCCAGTGGCAGTTACAATTAAGTAATTGAGAATTAAGTTGTGATTTTAGCATAAGGTCTCAAAACTCAACTTACTTGAACAGTGTCCCTTAATTTCTACAGGGTTTTTAACTTAAGCAACTTTACTAAAAATATCAAATTACTCCCACATAACAGGCTTGTCATAACATTCTGCTTATGCCACCCAGAAACTCACAGGACCCCTACATGAGGTTTTCAAAATACCCAATAAAACAGTTTGCTTATATTTTAACTTGCATTTAAGGTAAAGGGGCTGGAAGAGACAAATGTTTGTTGACAAAAATTGTGAACCTCAATGCAATCAAAGTTTTACCTTGGGACTTTCTCTGCTTACTTAACCATTAGTGAACTGCACCAACAAGAGCAGTCATTTCACTGCCACTATGGAAATAAAGGAAGTTAGACATCTCAAAAGATCCTTCAACACCAAGAGCAGAAAGGTTAGAAAGTTATGAACACACTTTCAATTTCAAACCAAATTAGTTCTGATTTTAGAGCCCAAAAATTTCTTTTGATTTCTTCAGTGGATAGGGGCAGAGAAGAGACAAGTTAAAAAATACCCTGAGGGAAGAAGAGGGCAACCAAATTCTAAAGTCTACTTTATTTTTCCTTCAAAATATTCGGGAAAGGCCATATTTCTTTACAGCTCTTGGGAAACAGAAACTCTACCACTGCAATAGTTTTACAGCCCATGTTCCTACTCAAGCTTTCTACATATTAACTCAGCATTACATTGAAACCATTAATAATTATTAAAAAGAACCCCAGCTTAGCATCAATCCTAGGAGTAATTTTGAAAACAAAGTTTCACACCACCATTTTTTTCACTCTTTTAGTTTCTCTTTAAAACTAAAGACTATTTAAGCTTGAATTACTGAATTTCTACACACTTTTCTTGTTTAAGAGTTTAACTTTCCCAACAGGCATATGGTGCTGTAGCCAAGCAATTCATGCTATTCCAAACCACTGGAATATTTTACATATTTCTGGTGAAGTTTGTTACCACAGGAAAGTTAACAACTCACATAATATAATAAAGAAGCACTTCAAAGTCAGTAAAGCAACGGTATCTAATGAGACTTTTAATAGTAAGCTTGGTCAAGACAGCAGAAGCAGGAAGAATGGGCTGAAATTTCAGGAACAGAAAATCTTCTGCAGATATTGGATCAGTTGTTCAAAGCAAGTGACTGAGTACTGGAAAATACAAAATTAATGGATAATAAAACCAGACCCTCTAAGTCAAATAGAAACAATTGCCAACATACAGATGAAATGTTATGAAGGTGCAATTTTTCATAAGGTTAAGCACTTACGTTATGATTGCTTATTTACAATATAATCAAGTGTGTAGCAGGGATGAATAAGAGAAGATCTGCTGTACAGTCCTAGAGTAACAGTCTGTCAGCTTTAGAAGAGACCACATTTACAAAATAGTCTTGCTTTTAAATGTTACTATTTGAAACAGATTTGCCAACCACTTCACTTAAGGTGTGACAAATTTCAATACTATTTACATTTTACTAACCGAATAAAAGTAACATTAAAAGAGTTCGACAAAACATCTGGTTAAGCTTCTATGCCAGCTATAAGGCATTTCACACATACAGGAAAGCATGTTTTGGGATGAGATGACTGTACAGTATTGATGTTCACGCTTCATTTTTTTTCTAAAACTATAGATCAAGTTTTCTAGCAACACAATTACCCATGAGATCTAATAAAATGCTTGAGCAGTGTACAAGCTTGACAAAACCTTCAACTAATCTCCAAGATTCATAAATGCTACCAAGATTAAAATTAAGCAGTTTAGTCTCTTGCAATCTAGCTAGTTATGTCAAAGTCCTACATTCTGTACAGAAGCAAATTTTTCTGAAACACCACAGTCCAAACTTAAGACCATAAACAAAACATTAGTGCTCAAACAAACAGCAAATGAGCCTTCAGCTAACACACGCCAGTCAGGATCTGTGTAGAAAGGAGTGTAAGTTCTAGACAGTAACAAACCATGAGGAAAACTGCTTTCAGCTTGCAATCTTACCCCCCACCACAGAAACATTCCCTAAAGGATAAAGCATAGTGTCACAAACGGAGATCTCCAAACATATTACAGTGAAGCTACAGAAACCCTCCCACTCCCAAAGCACTCTATGAACTCACCATCTGCAGGATCGCACCATATAAACGCAGGAGAACTTTCCGTGGTTCATCTGCAACTGTCTCAATGGTATCAGGTAGCGAGCACTGAAACAGCATGTTGCTGAGGCCACCTCTGAGGACAGAGAAATACATTGATTAGTTAACTTGGACGAGCACACATGTTGTGTTTTCAACAAATTAGAGGTGCACTAAACATCCTTTTGGTGTGATTAACTGGTCTACTCTAACAAGAAAGTTTTCTAACACTACCAATAACTCATAAAATACAAAGTTTTGATAAAACAATGGCAGCTTCATGCTTCTTAATGTATAGTTCACCACCCATATCTACTGATCCAAATCACAGCTCAAGCTATGAACAAAATAATGTAAAATGCCACAAACAACTATGTAGACCTCTGTAAATTATTTTCAGTGATGCTAGAGTCTTGTCAGATATACTTGGCTGCACAAGCAAAGCGATGGCAGAATAAGTTTAAAACCATGCAGTGAATATAAAACTCTAAGTTTGAAATAAGAGCTGCTATCACTGGGATTGGCAGCTACAAAATTCAGCTATAAAGATTTAACCTGAATACCTGTGCTACAGCATTGCTGATGAAAGTCTTGCTTCTGCTGTCTTCTCTTAGGGACACATTTTCAATTTTGAAATTTACAATTAAAGCAGCTCTTTATTTAAAAGAAGTTGCTCATGTATTTATCAAATCTAAAATCACACCCAGTTTCTCTGTCTAGTATCTATCTAGATTGATAAAGCTGTGGAAAACAAAACAAATGCAGTAAAAACACTGTTATTAAACAGTAATTATATGGAAAAAACCAGCATGTTTGTGTACCATCTGAATAACTGAAGCATAGATCTCCCTAGAGTGTATCTGTATTGATGGGATTCTAAGTTTCCTGATCTTCTAGTAGCTCCTTAAGAACACCCATCTACTAAACCCACATTTTCTTTACTGCATTGCTTTTCTGCATTCTTTTCATTATCATTATATTCACTGATGAAATTTTCAAATTCCCCTTCTGCAAGTGATTTTGCCTATAATATATAATACCTTGCAGTGACCCTTGGATTCCAAGAATCCACAGCAGATCCAAAATGTACTGGCTAAAATGCAGTTCTCAGTCCTAACCTGACATTCCTCTCAATGCTTTTTCAAATATTCTTCTGGGCTCTCTTTCAACACAGTGGGGAAGCAGAAAAGACTTTCTGGAGAAAAAGGCTACCAAGAAGCAAGGGCTGGCCTACATATCCAAAGTCAACAACTGAGAAGAAAAAAAGAAATCTCAAAAAACCAGGGTAAAACAGCAGCTGCACAATATGCTTAAGAAAGGAGACAGAAAAGAACCAGGTGGCTTGGCAGGCATCCAAAAAAAGGATGTTTAGAGACAAGATATGAAGTAACTTTGAACCATGAAGGTGAACAGCTTCAAAAAAACCCCAAGAGACAGATGGAAAGGATATCAAAGGAAGAGCAGAGCCAGCTATTCAGAGGGAATCTGAACATTGGTTAGTTATACTAACTACGCTTCTAGCTTTATCTGAACTGTGCTAGACAGATTTTTTTGAAAAAACATTTGCCACCTTTTCTAAGCCTCTGACAAACTTTGGTGAAAACATCAGTACTTAAAGAGAAGAAGTAAGCACACTGAAAAATACTTTACAAGAAATACTGGACTAAAGCTCAAGAATCTGCATAGTTACATGACTTAAACAAATGCTCAGCCTGCACACTGTGTGTGAAAGCCCAGAAACTCTTCTTCTTTTATATGAGACAAGCCAAACTGGAGTGCCTTAGTGATGCTCAACTCCATTAAACAGAAGTTTCACTGTAGTTTAAGTTTACTATAGCACTTAGGACTTCAAAAGTTACCTGGAAAAGTTATCAAGGAAATCCCTACAGGAGCATAATAAAAGGCACTGTTCTCTTGAAAGGTCAGTAGACTCAGCAGCTTGTTTAAAGGTCAAAAGGGCACATCTCACTCATACAGATAAAGCTACCAGTTACTTTACTGACAGCTGTTCAAGAACATGAGTTTTGCAATATTGATGGACACATTGGAGAAGGCACACTGACTGAAACCAGAATCAGCAAACCAATATAATGCATCTTCCAGAGATGAAAGTGGTGAGAAGACTTTTGCCAGAAAAAAACCTAACTATATAAAGCATGGCTTTATACATTCTTAAGTTTCAGCTCATCTTCTCTTCTGCCAAATCTGGAAACCACCAAGCCATTTTGAAGTGGTGTATCACATGGGAGTTTTCCAAGAAATGCAAAGATAACTGTCCTAAAATGTAAGGCTTTAGAAAATAAGTACCAAAGGCAGCAACACACACTAATACAGATGAAAACTTAATTAAGCAACTCAAACTAGACATATCAGACTAGCCTACTGTTTAGGAACTGTACTGGTTTTGTAAAAATTCTCTCCCTTCACAAAATCCTTATGATCATATCAAGTGAAGAGAAATGATCTAGAAAAACAAATACTACCTGCACTGGGTCTCTGTGAGTTGCTCATTTTTCAATAAAGCTTTTTAAATAAATTTAGAAATGAGCAGGATGTGTTTTAATCATACTTTTATACATCAGAGCTTTGTCAACTGTTTATGCCCCCTTAGCTACCTAGGGTAGATCTGCGCATGTTTTGTGTATGGACAAAAGTAGAAACACCGGGAAAGCAAACTGACAACAGTGTCCTTTGAAACTGCCTGACTCCACGTTTGATCAGGTAGAATGATCAGTCTGGAAGATGTGCGTAAAGGGGAAACTCTGAACTAACACCGGTTTAGTTAAAGTGAAATAAAGATGCTATTTAATTCCGCAAAGAAGGCAAAGATCTCAAACACATTACATCATATGGCTTTAGAACGTCCCCAATTTACATACTTCTGCTGCCAACGTGCTGAGTCACAAGCATTCGTTACTGTGTGCTGTAAAAGATGACTCACATCACCGCTACACCGCGTATACCTGACGACTTCTCAGTGCGGAGCAGCCAGGGCCAGCCCAGCAGGGCCCCTGCCCCCGGCAGGGAGCTCGGGGCGCGGTGCAGCGGTTTCTGCCGGCTCCATCCCTCTCCCGGCCGGGCGCGGGGCCCCTCCCCCGGCGCGGGGCCGAGACGGGGCCGCCGCGATGCAGCAGCAGCCGCCACCCCCCCGCACCACCACCCGCTCCGGGCCGNTGGATGGGCCACCTCCCCCTCCGCGCTGACCTGATGGGGCTGATGCGCAGCTGCTCCTCCCGCAGCCCCCGCCAGGCCCCCGGCAGGAACTCCTTGCACCACAGATATGCCCGGCGCCGCGTCCGGGGGTCGAGCGGCGGCGACTCCTCCTCGAGCGGCGGAGGCAGCGCCAGGGGTGGGGTCGCGACGCCACCGCCTCTGCCCGCCGCGGTTGGGTCCTTCCCCTCGGGGTCGGGGTGAGCCAGCGGCGAGGGCGGCTGGCCGGCGGCGGCAGACCCGCGGCCAAGGAGGAGCCCGAGAGGGGACGGGTCGGCGTCGCCGTTGCAGAACTTGGTTTTCATGGCGCGGCGCGGGGGGTGCGCGGTGGCCGTTGGGGCGGCAGGCGGGGGTGGCAGCTCGCGTGCGTCCCTCCGCTGTCAGCGCCGGCGGCGAGTGAGCCCCGCGCTCGCGCCCGGCCCCCCTTTTATACGGCGTCTCGGCACGCGGGCCCGCTCGCGCCTCACGCTTCACGCCCGTTTGCCTCTGATTGGCTGGAGCCGGCTCTCGGTTCCGCCCTGGGAGCGGGGGTGGGTAGGGAAAGGGAGGGGGAGGGCGCGCGCGCCCGGTTCGCGGCCCCTCCAGGCGTCTGTGATTGGTGCGCGCGCGCGAGTGGAGCACGAGGCGCTCGCCCGCGGGGCGGGGGCTGAGCCTGAGGGGAGCGCTGAGGGAAGGTGAGAGGGAGAGAGGGAGGGATGGAAAAAAAGGAGGGAGGAAGGGAGAGAAGGGACACCTCATGGTGCGCTGTGCCGTGGAGCTGCCGCCGCTGGGTGCGCGGTGATGCAGTGCTGGATGGAGCCGGCACCCCCTCAGGCAGGGCTGGCCTTGCTTGGGGCTGCACAACGCGCCGGTGTTATTCATTCCGTGAAGTGACACCGAAATATGTGGGAAATCTCCGCGCGGTGCGAAGTGGGCCGCGGTAACGAACAATATGCTTACTTAAAGTCCGCTCCTTACTGAAAGTTATCGAGTTAGTTACCGTGTGAGGGCTGGCTCATGCCCTCATGGTAAACTGGTCTCTCGTGGCTCGGGAGAGGATCGCGCCTCAACAGAAGGGTAAACCTACGGGAGCAAGAATAATGTCTACACCAGTGCTTTCGAGCTGAGTTTCTTATCGTTTTGGCATTGGAAATACGCTTTCCTGTTTTGGGAAACGCCAGCACCTGTCTTACGGTCCTTCCCCCGCAGCACCCGAGTGTGGGAGCGGTGATGTCACAGCCCGCTGGAGGAGCCGCGGCTTTCCCGCCCCTCCAGCAGGAGCGGGTGGGATTGTCGCCTAATATCTTATATCACCTCGTCATAAATGAGCAGTAAAGCAATAAATCCCTTTAAGCCTTGAACTACCTTTGCACTTCCCTGATTTTTTTTTTTCCTCCTTTGGCTGTTCACCCTTGATGGTGTTTTTCTGTATACGAGAGACTTGCGGCCTCTTGTAATAAAAGTTGCCATTCTTGTGGTGATCATTGTTAAAGTTGGGAATTGCTGAGTTGTAAGGAAGTTCCTGATAGGTTCCTTCCCTCATCCCTCTCCAAACTATTTCACTGCACGGGCTGCTCCCTCATTTTGTTGCATGCTTCACTTTGGCACTCTAGTGCTGGAAAACCTCCAAGTAGCCTACGGATTTTCTGGGAAGTGGCAAGAAAGCTCTAGAACTGGCTTCAGAACAGACTTTGTGCTGGCAAAGCAGCTTCACCACAACCAAAGCTGTTTTGGCTGAGGCGTACCAGACCCTAGTTTAGTGGAAGAGTGATGTATGAGTTAGGGATGCCAAACTGGGACAGAAGAGACGGATATTTTCTTTTCTCTTTATACCTCAGCTCTTCATTTATGAAATAAAATCCTTGGGCTCAGATTAGGATGCTGGAGAGGAGACACGCAATTACTGCTGGAGATGGCAACTCAGGACTGCAGAGGAGTCCTTCCTTTTCAGGTCCCTGCAC
Organism: Dicrurus megarhynchus; assembly: GCA_013399195.1. Classification (NCBI taxonomy): domain Eukaryota; kingdom Metazoa; phylum Chordata; class Aves; order Passeriformes; family Dicruridae; genus Dicrurus; species Dicrurus megarhynchus. Next base: position 315,496 of record VXAD01013799.1, on the reverse strand, counting down.
AGGTACCTGACAACATCACTGATATTGAATAGCTAAATAGAAAAAACAGGGGGAAGAAGTAGTGAAAATAGCAAAAGAATTTGCCTTGCACACAGGCCCTTCTGTTTCCAAGTGCTTGAGCTTCACCCCGGTTTGTCATGATAGCATGAGTAACAGGACTTGGTTTTTTTCCTAATTAGAGTTATTTGATGGATTTTTTCTAGATTGCTGTCAGTGTGGGGAAAAAAGGCAGTAAAATCAGAGAAAAGAAATATTTGTTTCTCCTGGATATAGAGAATTCTACCCACTTTTATTAGACAAGAAAACTCCATCTCGTTGCTACTGGCCATTTCACTGACAGTTGTTCAGGAGCTTTGCTTCAAAACCTCCAATAATCTCTTTCAAAGTATCAGAGAATTTAAAAGGAGATAGGAAAATTATGAATTTTTTTTAATAACCTTTTTATTACAACACGCTCTTTCTTAGTGTAAGTTTAGCTCGGGTTTCAGTCCTTTAATGGCTTCCGTTTTGATAAATATCCTGGATCCACGTGAAGGCCACATGCATATTCCCTTTGGACATTTGTTCTGCTCATGACACCGTTTCTTGGTTTAATGCTTTCTTAGCGGTGAGCGACTTATAGCCATTCACCGCTGATTTTACAAAAAGGGTGTAAAGCATTTGAAAACAGTTCACTGTGTTTTGCAACAAACATGGTCTCTCTCCTGGGGAGCCACGAGTGTGGACAGCACAATAAAGGCAAGAACAAAATACTCATAGTAGAATTTCTGATAGGCATAAGGCAAATAATCATAAGGGGCTGCAGGTTTAGTTGCTATGAAGGCAAATAGATATGTGACTTGCCAAGATTATTTTTATTTCATTATGACTAAAAGTAAATATTAGTTATTGCTCAAGATGATGCTCATGTTTACATTGTGGGTAGGAGTTCCTTTAGCCACGTTACCCTGCTTTGTACATTTCAAGTGTGGTTTGCTGGAGTGGGCAGGAAGCAATGTGGCAGCAGTGGCACGAGCTTGCTCTTACTGAAATCCTAGGCAGTAGTGCCAGAGATATGAAGTGCATGGTCTGAAGGCATGATTCAAAACTCAGTAGAATATGTGGAAAGACAGGAAAATAAATCTGCTCTTATCCAAGAAAATTTTCTGCTCTTGTCCAAGAACTTCCCCAGTTTGGCTGAAAGCATTCAGGAGGAGCAATGCATCAGAAATCTATACTGCTCTTCTTCATGTAGTATGCATTAAACAGATAAACAGAGTGAGAAGTTCTCCTTAGAGAGCTACTAAGATGTATTTGTAAGTTTTAAGTCCACATTCAAATAAAACAGGAAAAAAGAAAACAAAACCATTTCTTCTTCTTATATGTGTAATATTTTTCTGCTTCTGCGGAGGATCGATTACACTCAGGTAATGCTTATAGCCAAATTTAACAAAACTAAGGCTTCTGCTAACTTCAGAATATATTGAAACCTAAAAGCCATCAGAAAAAAGCCCCTCAAAGAAGAGAATTAAGTACTGAATTAGTGGCTCAAAAGCTCTAAGACTGACTAGTTAAAGCACTGAACTCAGGTCTGTGAAGCCTGATTATGTTCTCAGCAACTGATGCTTGTTTCCATTTAGAAGCACCTTATTGTAGGACCAATGCAATATCCTATCCCATGGATTAGTCAATCAACCAGCCATCTTCTTAAGTAATGGGAAAAGGCAAGTATGTCTTCCTGATCCTTATGTTGAATTTTACACCATAGCAACCAGGCTGAATTAGCACACTTTTGTAGTAGACGTGGGTTCTGTATTTATGTTCAACTTCTGCCTCTATGTAATAGGTTAATTTGATGTAGCATCTAATAAATGAGACCTATTAAGAGAATAATTCCTCAGCTGCCTGTATCCCCTGGATAACCTGGCTTTAAAGCCTGTGAAGGAAGTAACTGAGATAAGGAAGGTTAGGTCACAGACAAACACATAGTGACTAATTCTGCTGTAAGCAAGGTACAATCTGGACTAAGCTCCCCTCTTCTGGTGTAAGCAGAGCCTTGAGACTTTGTATGACCTTTACTGTCAGCATGGAGGGACGAAACTGCTTGTCACAGAAATCCCCTTCCCCTCAGACAGTAGGACATTTTTTTTCTCTGTAATTTATTTTGCCTTCAACTCCATACCATGACCATTTCATCTGTTACTTCAATGGCTGAACGGAATATAATTGTCAGTGAGTCCACAACTTCCTTTGAAGTAATGGAGACACTTCCACAAGGCTTGATGGAAATTTCTATTTTTCATTGGCTCTGAACGCAGCCTTAATCATATATTCAATCAGGAAATAGTCAATCATGTCTCTTTTCTATGACAGTATAACATGAGACTTTTGTTAATTTATTAATTAGTGTAATTTAGTAAAGCATATTGGAATATTTTTTTCCATTTTTCTGTAAAACTTGTATACCTGCAGCAAAGGGAATTGCAGTTGGATTGATGCATGATTTTATTCACACCAATTGCATTGTTACAGCAGATATTTCTTATTGCTCACAAAAAAGCTAAGCCTAGAATTCTGACTTAAAAAAGCACTTAACTTTCTTTCACAAGTCTCTCTCTTTTATTCCAAGGAGCAGCAGATTTTACTGGCAAGATCAAATGCCATCTAAGGCCAGATCTGCCACATGGCATAGAGAGAATGACAGGGTGCAGATACTTTCTTCAGCTGAAAAGCTTGCAGACATCATAATAGTAGTTGTTGATAAGTTGTTGATTCTTTATGGACCAGTAGCAGGTTCATACTGAGTTTGTGAATCCCCTTTCTGAAACTAGGCTGAGCCCAGGACTTTGACGTGGGAACTGTGCAGTTGTTGCAGTCTGGGTGAGCGTTTGGGGCTGTCCTTGAGTCCCTCAGCCTCTTGGCTTACCTCCTCAGTGCACTGCTCACAGGGAAGCATTTTGCCATAGCAAAGTACTCCCAGCCTAGTCTTGCATTCAGGTTGCACTTGGAGCAGGGATCCTGCTTTTGTTTTTTGACTCCTTGGTTCTACATCTGGTAAAACACTTGATGAATTTTAAACAAAAACGAAGGCTGCTGTTTCTTATTCCCTGCATCAACGGCCAAAAAAATGCTACTTTGAAAGACAGGAATTCGGAAGGTTTGCAGATTTGCAGTTGTGTTAGACACCTAGGCAAGATGCAGCTGCAAGAGAGAGGCTGCACAGCTGTCCCCCTTTCCTCTTCCTCAGTGATAGGAAGGGTGGTGGTATCATGGCAGACAGTGTTCTCCTAGATCTGTGTCTCCAGCAAAAATACTGCATGAAAAACAGCCAATAAGCAGTCTAGGGAGAATAGGGGAGCATAATATTTCACTCAAAGCCCCTTTTGCTTGTCCCTTACCAAGAGAATTTGCATCTTCTGTGTTTTGATGCTGAGAGACAGAGAATTTCAGGACTAAATTTGAGACAATCATAGGTTGTTTTATTTTCCTGCTGTGTTTTTTATTTTCCAGCACCAAATACTAGCAAAAAACCAAGGTGCAGCTTTGGCCCTTGAAGTATACCTGCCAGAGCACACAGGGTTAAGGAGGGTAAAGGGGAGAGGTTTACCCTAGGCACTGCTTGGTATTTGTGTCTCCCATGAATGCAAGGGGTGTGTTCCACCAGAAAGCAGCCCTAGCTAAAGGATAATATGCTCATTCATTTGCTATGTTGGTCTAAGGTAACCACAAAGACCTAGAGCTTGTACAGTGCCAGGTACTCCAAGCAGTACAGTAAGATAACATTACTTGACCCTAGTCCCAGAGAATGACTTTTCCCAGAGTCAAATTGACCAAGCCTTTATTATACTACAAGATACTTAATTTCTTACTATGCACCAATTTGGGCTCATTGAAGAAATACGTCTGGGAAACTTTCTTAGGAGTTCAGATTTAAAAATCCAGTAGTAATAAGCTAAATATTCTCTTATGTCTTTTAAAACTCCAGCCTTGAAACTCCTGGTTGTGACATGTACTGTGGTACAACACCAGCTTCAGATGTAGCTGCAACCCACAGAACAATACACCATGATGTGAGTATCACTTTTAAATACAGGCTCTTCAACATCTGCTTTACTTTTGGACAGGAGTCAAACTCTTCTACAACCCTATTCCAGCTCCCCCCGATCCCAACAGAGTTCAAGAGTGCAGCCATGCAACCTTTGTCAAACGAGATTCTTAAAGCAACCTCCCTCCCCGGCCTGGGGACTGCACAGAAATCCCCTTGCAAGAGAGTCCCTCCCAACCTATGCTCAAAGAAGAAAACAGTTGCTACAGTAACCAGTTCTCTACCTGCACGGAATTGGCTCTCTCTTCCCTCTTAATCTTCTCTGTTTTTTTTTAGTTCTGGGCGAGAAGCAGCTCGTCAGGTCAGGGCTGTGCTTACTTCTGCAGGCTGGAGGAATGTGTGGAAGGCACTGGAGGGGGCGGGGGGTCCTCACCCGTCAGGTGGTTGTTGCTTGCTAACTTTGCCTGCTGAAGAATGTCCTGTGTGAGGGTTGCCAGCACTGTCCTTTTGTGAGAGCCACCCGAGCTGCAGAGGGACAGGCGCTTTGCTTCCCCTCCTGCCCCAGCTTGTGGTGGAGCCCTACTGCTATCTTGTCCAAGAGCAGACCTGCCACTTGCCATCTGTAACCTTCCTTGCACATCCTTCGCAGACTCACTGAGATGGATTTCAGTGGAAAAAGAAACTGAATACAGTTTCCTTTCTTTGATAGCACATTTTTGCAACTCTTCCTAGAGTTAAAAAGTACCACAAAATACTGAAAACACTGAGAAAATTCTAAACTATGCTAAATTGTATCTTTCCCTATCTGTCTGATGTGGCCAGGCATTAGACTTGCAGTTTTCTGCATTATGAATTCCACTCTGGAAGGGTATAGCTGGGAGCCAAATAAACCTGCTGTAAGGAATAACAATCCAGACCCACATCTAGTTCTGTGTGTGCAACACAGACAAATTGCCTGCACAAGGCAGAGTGTGTTCCTCTGATAGCAAGTGGACTCAGAGGGGTATGATGTGGTGACTAGGGAGGGGGGGAAAAAGCCACAGAATTAATTACTGTAGATGTAGTTATGACCACTAATTAAAGGCTGCAGAGAATCGTGTAGGACAGAGCAGGTAGTGCACTAGAACAAGGCGCCAGGCACTGTCACTGCTTGTGTTAATTACTCAGAACCTGTGTGCTGTGAAGGACCCAAAAGCATTGACTGGACACTGGACAAACTAGGCAGGAGCAAGCCAACTAGAAGACTTCCTTCTTATGTTCATGTAGCTGCCATTACCATGATAGTAAATGCTCTATATTTAAGTACAACACAATAAAAAGATTCCAGAACACACCCACATCAATATGTTGCTTGAACAACAGCCAGTAGTAAAATAGAAATGTGCATACATTTCTAAAGCATTTCAAAATCTATTATTAATCCAAATAATGAGGTAGGTCACAGACTAATCTTAAAATGACTTAGGCTTCTAAAATATCTTTTTCCCCCTCTGTTTTTGCTTGTTATGCAACAATTTGCTATGCTAAGCATGTATAGTAATGGACTAATAGCAAGCTGAAATAACTGATTTGTGATGGAACTTGCAACTCCAGTACTGCTGGTTATTCAAGCATGGTGCAGTTTTCCTCTATGTTAAGATGTAAAAAGGTGGATTCCAGATATGGATTCCAGACACCGTAGTTTTGACTCAGGTGCTGATTATACTTAAGCAATTGGCATAGCTTTTGTGACATCTTGGCAGAGTTTCCCATTTAAGCCAAAGAATGGTTTCTAGCTGGTTATTTCCTCATGGGCCATTAAACCTTTAACATGGGCACACTCAGCATAAGGAGGTGGCAGAGAGAAGTTTTGGAATGTTTGGGGAGCCAAGCCTGCAGCAATGGCAGCAGCAGAACTCTGCCTGGGGCAAAACACATGTTCTAGGCAAGAGCTTCACCTATTCACCTCACTCAGACCCATTTGTTCCTTGCCAGTGATAACAATTAGCAGTCTGAGGTTAAAGAAAGGTCATTGAGTTAGAAAATGATTCCAAATACGACACAGTGTGATTATTCATGGTGAACTGACTGCCAAAGAAGTGGTCACTGGACTTGGAGCACACACGTGGAGGGCAGACAGGGTGAACACAGGAGGGTCACCAGAACAAAGAAGTTTGAGCATTTCAGGGGCTGGCCATGTTCTTCCTGACATACATGCACACACATTGATTTTCAAGTGCTCTAGCCTGAAAAATAGAAAACTACAGATCTTGTCTGTTTTACACAGACATGATTTCTTAGCCTATCTGATGATATTTAAGTCATATTGCTATTTATATTTATAGGAGGAAACACACCACTCTAAATTTCCTGTGCTCATTTATTTTATATATATATATATACTCTCCCAAAAGATCAAATAACATTTTTAAAGTCAGTCCTCTGACCTAGTATCTGTGACTAACAATGTCTTGTTATTGTACAGGTCTTTAGACTTCCAATAATTTTTTTATTGCCAGTATTGGCATAAAATGAGTGGAGGGGATTTTTGTGTGAAACACTCAAAATCACCCAGATAAATGGCCTTCATTCAGAAACAGTCACTGATAATGCCTGGGAGGTGAGGGTAACTTTATATACAGCCGGAGTGATTTTGTGATATGTCTAAACTACCTAAACATAACAGCTGTGGCCTGGTTTTTGACCCCAGAATTAAGCTCACTGTTACTTGTTACCGGAATAGTGCTGTACACTACAGAGCTTTTTAATGTGAAATTTAGTAAGTAACTAATTTAATCCTAATTTGTTTCCATTTTGAAGCACTCATGATAACAATTATTCACGATAACTAGAAAATATTGGTCACCAAGAAATTAATCCAGATTAGAAACTCTCTGAAAACAGAATGAAACTCTTTGCCTCTTTAAGCAGAGCACGTAATACTCAGTTACAGGTATTTAACATTTTAAAAAATTAAATACAACATGATATAATTAATTTCCCCTTTCCATTCTGATGATAACACGTGCTGACTGAATTTACAAATCCGGTTTGTTATGTATTAACCAGTCATCTGGGAATCTGATTGAGTAACACAGCAGTTGTTGCAATACCAAGACTCCCATATAAATCATGCCCGAGTCCTAAGTCAATATTGGTTCAAATATTGATTCCCACAAGAGATAGGGCTGCAGTTGAAGAGGTTACAGGTGCCGACTGAACCACTTTAGAGAGGACTGCTCCCTCTGTGTTCATTTGAGATCGACATCAAAGTGCTCACTTCAGTTTGAATTCATGAGAACAGAGCATTTGCCTTCACTTTTGATACTGACACTCTCTATCAGAACTCAGTTTTGATGTGCTAAAATCAAAGGTATCACATCGTGTTTAAATACTAAGTTATTCAGTTATTTACACTCCAGAGAGATGTAACATCTGGGAAGAGGAGAGTGAGACACAAGAAGTTATTCTTTATGGGGCACTAAAAGCAGGAGGAGAGGGGGACATGCAGGTATTTTTTTCCTGCTTATAGATGCTGTAACACCTGCTACGCAAAAACAAATGAACAAGCAGAAAAAGGAACGTGAAGTTAAGGAAACATCCAACATCAAAATGAAAAACTATCTTCAACACTTTGGAAAATAGGAGTTTCTCATCATGTGGAGGAAGCTCAAGGGAAACGGAGGGCCGCATCCCATTTGTTTTTACTCTAACAAGAGGTATTGTGAGCCACATCTACACAGCCAATCTGCTCTTCCATTTCAATATAGCTATCTCTTTCACTTAGCCTTGAATCCCAACTGTTCTTCTGAGTAGGAAAAGCACAGATCCTTCTGGGTACATTTCACAATTAGAGATCTAAACAAGAATGAGTTTCCCCAAAGTCTCCTGGGCACTTCTGTCTTGGCAAGTCCTAAGCCAGCAATTAGAGAAAAGAGCATGTATACTCCATTCCAACCAGTCTGAATCAGTGGACTGTGAATGACATAAGCCAGGTGCTCTAAACCTTCATGTGTTGCAGATACTAATTTTAAGAGTGGCTCTGTAATTGCTATATTGACTAAACCAGTTGCTAAGAAAAGGGTTTATACCACAGAAATGAAATTCCTGTTTTGAGCAATTTAAGATAAGTGCATTTACATAAAAACAGCTCAACCTGGCCTACTTCTATCTCTTAGAATAGCTCATTGTTTCTATTATTTAAAGGCACAGAAAAGAAATCTATGCATTATCTTGGCTTTCAGACCAACACAGTTTTCTTAATGATATTTGTAACAACTCTGTTGGAATCAATGCTTAGAGTATCACACCACATGAGACGTGATATAAATCATAACATTTGGAAGTAAGTAACACCTAACTAGTCACTTGCTAACCCATGACATCACTGAATTCAGACTAATTAGAATCACAGAATATCCTGAGCTGGGAGGGACCCATGAGGATCATCAAATCCAACTTCTGACTGCATGCAGAGCAAGGTAAAAAAACGTTAAACAATCTAAGAGTATTGTCCAAATGCTTCTTGAATATTGACAGGCTTTGTGCCATGACCACTTCCCTGGGAAGCCTGTTCCAGAGTTTGGGCACCCCTGCAGTGAAGAGCTTTTTTCTATAATCTAACTAGCCCAACAAAACATTCTCTAGGTGACATCTTTACTGTGATATGCCATAGCACATAAAAGAAAACTGTTCCTTGAACTCTGCGCAGACTCTCTTTGCCATGGGCACGTCCCATGCATGCCAAACTGATTACTTTTGGCCTGCAGTATCTGCTGTGGTTGAGCCTCCCTACCCTCCATGGAATGAAGAACAGAGCAAATTCAGTCATCTCTCCATTCCTTCTAATTGCCAATAGCTGTAAGACAAAATCCCTACATGTATCACTCCTCAGCACATTGTGCAATTTTAAACCCTTTCCTTACAAATGTAGTTAGCAGATTGCTCTGAATTGCACAATCAATTCCTTTGTCCACTGGTTGACAAACTAGTGAAGTGTTAAGGATCATTTTTGCTGTTGCCATCCAGCTGCTGCAGCCGAAACAAACATGGTGGTTCCCAGCTGGTTGTAGCCATATTTTTTCCCCTATATCAGTCGCAGGAATTCAGTTTGCCAGTCCTCTTCAAAATGAGCTTCCTTTTCGGGACAGGATTTGGCCGGGTGGAGGTCTGCCTTAGCTTCTCTTCAGACTCTGACATGGGCCTGGCAAATCCACCCCTTGGAAGAGCAAAGGACCTCCAGCAGCAGCATATGGGACCTCTCTGTTGTGAATTCCAGTAGGACATCAGGGATCTCAGCTATACAGCTCACCAAAATATGACATGCCTCACAGCCAGACTTCAGATGATGCACGCAGTGATCCATTGCTGCATCTGGGCGAGAGGATGAGAGTGACCACAGCACTCGTTCCTCTGCATATCACGGTGGGATCTGTGCCCAGCTGCCTGGGAAAGCTTGTGCTGCCATTTGGAGAAATGCCAACAGCAGATTCAGTGGCAGCTTGGAGAACCAAAGCTGTGTGGTACCTAGCAGAATCACAGCTACAATACACATATGCTGAAACAACTAATTAGGAGCTGACTTCAAGAAGTGCTGCTCTGGACCCGATGTGCACCTTTTCTGCTGAGAAAAACAGAAGATCTCCTGAGCCACTTTGCAGTTCTCAGTGCAACATGGGAGCAGAGAGAGCATTGTAAGCAAGGTGTGATTGATTGTTATGTCATTCCCTCTCCGCCCTTCTCTACTGCTGGGTTCAAGGGGGCAATTTTGTACCAGTGACACAGCCATTACTATATGTAGAGGATTTTCTCCCATCAACAATAGCATGTAAGAGTAGTGTGCTTTCTGGGCATGTTTGTGATGGAAAAGTATCAAAATACTCTACCTCAGCAACTGGCTCTGCTATGAGAAATAATTCTAGCTCATCAACCATTTAACCCAAAAGTTATTTTAATTACAGCATTCCACAAGAACAGGAAAAAATCCAACTTAATTTTGACTCCAAGCACAATATCTGTAAGATTCCTGTCACTCGGAGGTTTCAGAACTGTCTTACAGAGCATTCGAACAAGAATAAGCTCTTCCAAACACAAGTCCTTAATTTATTTTCTTACTCTTTCACATAGATTTTGCCACACATTGTTTTGCAAGGCTCTTTGAAACCCGCATTTATGCTAAGTGAAGAGCTAGTGGGTAAGATTTTTTTTCCTTGTGGAATGGATGAAAAAGCTTACTTAAACCTTTGTAAGAGGTTTCCTTCTTTCACGTGTGCATGCCAAGGCTATGGCTGCCAAGGCTATTGCTAAGAAAAGTTTGATTCAAGGATGGATAACTTGCTTAGCTCATTGACAGGGTGTGAAAGATGTCAGTAAGATGCTCCCCATGTAGAAGGTCTGAAGTGTGCAGCTATGCTCTTGTCTTGTACAAGAGAATTGTACAAGAGCACAATTCCCCTCCTCCTGGAGGTTCATTGTTGAGAGCATGACAGAAAAACCACAGCCACATAGTGTGTCAACACAGGAGCAGAACCAGGCCACCTCTTCCCTGTCATTAGCTTGTTTGGCTTGGGACATCCTGTATTTGTCTTTAGAGGACACCAGTGTCCCCTTACGTGCCTGGCCATTGGCATTCCCTGGCACAGCCCCAGCAGTCCTGTTATGCCAAGGAGGTGAGAGGCAGAGGTTCAACAGTGATGGTACCAGCCTGGGTCAGGCCATTCTGGCACTTGTGCATGACCAGTCTGTCAATGCAGTCTGAGGGATGCCACCAATCCTGCCTCTTGTTGCCCTTCAAAATCGCTCCTCGTGGCTGCATGGCTGCATGCCACAGAAAGACACTGCTCAGTTAAATTTCAAACCAAATTTGTAGCCAAAAAAAACAATTGGTCCCTTCCTGTCCTGAATTAGAATGACTTCAAAACAAATAGGGTGACCTCAAAAAACAAAAATAGAAGTGCTGTGCAATCATCACCTACCTTCCTAGAAAATCCAATTTCCATCATTTGCACCGGCTGGCAAGCCTCACAGGAGCTTCAGTGTTGTAAGGCTACACAGTCCAGCAAGCCAGCCCTGAAATGGATGACTTGCTGTCTGCAGTGTTTTGTCCCTCATATTGAAGCCTACAGGGGTCTGTTACACCTATTTTTCCCTACTGAAAAACCATCCATCTTCATGTAACCTTGGTAGAGTCACAACCTGAACAAGATTTTCTTGTTCTTAATAGGTTTTTCATTCACACGCTTACTGTGATCCACATCTTCCTTTTCACAGTGCAGAATGACTTGGGTCTCAGGATCTCCCTCAGGATTTTATTACACCTAGGGTGGGATTTCACCACAGACACCTGCATCTCAGCTCAGCCCAAACTCCCGTGTACAGTCAACATCACCAAGGGCAAGGTTCACTTAACCCTGAAAATTCTTCAAACAGCTGCCCGTTTCTTTCCTTTGGCTATTAAAGGAACCCAGACTGAGTAGCTTGGTGTATGCCTCTACTTTGCAGATATCTAGAATGATGATGTACACCATGAAAAGTGACTCTGAATTCTGTCTGAACAGGATTTACCCTCCTGATTATTTTTCCACTGTTCACACAAATGAAGGGAAGGATAAGCATGCCAGGACCATGCTCTTTTTTTTCCAGTAGGAGGGCCAGTCTTCCTTTTGGCTTGTAACCTTTGCAGCAGGGTTTCTTTCCTTTAAAGCACAAACATATGAGATTAGAGCCACCTAAATTTTGTGCAGTCCTCAACACCTTGGGTGAGACAGTCTCTGTTATTTCCTTAAAGAGCACCTGCACTCCAGAGAGATGCAAAGTGCTCACACAAGGATCAGTCCATGCATTTTCTCAATTCTGGCCCTTACTGGAGCTTTTTGGTCAGACACATCATTTGTCTTCCTTGGTTTCAAACTTGGCAACTTGTTTGTGATAGGGCCCCCTTGAAAAGACAGAAGACTGCAGTGCACACACAGAGGAAGGAGAGGCAGCAACTGCTAAAGGCAGCAACATGTAGCTGTGAAAAGCCGACCATGTCTTAATGGCAAAAGGGAGCTGTTGCAGATTTGCACTGGCAGGGTGGGAGTGTGTGTTGGCATGCTGGGAAGAGGGCAGAGGGCCTGTTTTTATATGATGGCCAGGATTAGGTGGACCAGGTTGTTTGGGGAGGGATGAAGGTGTCTGTGTCCCCTTGTTTCTTTGGAAAAGAGCTAGAGAAGTATCAGAGCACCAGCACAAAGATTGAGCACACATGCTGCAAAGGCAGAAAGGATGGTATTTTCTGGTTTAGCCTAGTTGTTGCTTTTGGCTGATAACCAGTAAAAATAAAACTTTACTGTTATTATTACCACATTTGAGAGATCAGTGTGAAGGACAACCCTGCCACCAGATAGAGAGTAACACAGGAGAGAATCTAATAGCTCGCTCCTATCCTTTTCTCTTAGACTGTGCTAAAATGATAACACTTCCTTATCTACAAACTAACAATAGTTCTGCAGCAGCATAGGAAACTTAAACAAGCCTTGAGTCAAGGGGATGTAGAGATTACCCCTAGGCACTGACTAAAGCTATAGACCACATATTCTTCTAGGTGGAAAAAAACCAACCTGCAAAAGGAACAAGTTTTGAGGTGTTACTCACCTAAAACTGTACTCCTGTGGTTCATCATGTTCCATCTTCAAATATCTCCCCCAGGTGCTGGTCACAGGCTAGCAAGATCACAGACATGGAGTTTTTTGCCTTTAGGTCAGAATGCAGCCCACATCAATAGCAGATAGTGCTCTAGCAGTGGATTTCATCCATGCAACAACAAAAATAGGAAAGAAACCCTGACATTGAGCCAACCATCAATAGACAGGCACCGTATGGTGACTGAACTAACATGCCCCCAGGAACTGTCCTGCTACGGGAGAGGTTTCCTGCACATGACAGGGCAGGGAAGAAGTAAACTGGGAAATTTCTGCTCTTTTAATTGTGTTTAGAATCAGGTAGTTTGCAGCTGAATGGTAAATTCTTTCAAAGCATTCTTAAAGGAAAGACAGAAATGTAGCTTGGAGCCTGTAGTTTCTTTGCTAGAACTGCATTAACTCTGAAAAACTCTGCTGAACTGCATCATGCTAAGCAGAATAGAATCCCTCTGCTTCTTAGAAAGCTTTTGCGCTGCTAGCTACTGAAATCACAGACAATCTACTTTGCATTGCACTTTTATGATTCTCCTCCCATGCTACACCAACTTATTTCAAATATTACAGCCCTCTCAGGAGGGCTTTGTTCCAAGATGTACTTTTTTAACATTCTGAGCTTTCCTCTCTGTAAGGTGTTTGGTGTGTTCTTCCACACCCACCCTTTGGCCTTGAGAAGCCAATCCCTTAACAAACCACCCCACGCTCTGTTTGTTTTAGTAATTCTTACCCAAGGTCTTTATCTTAGAATCCTGTTTGTGCAGCTTTGGACAAGATTCAGTACTTGGAGGGGAGGGTGAGTGAGGTGGGAAGGATTTTTTAATGCCTTTAGTATTTAATATGTTATCTCACCTGTGACTATTAAGTAGATGATTTACAAGCTTGTTGACACTGAGATGGTGTGAGTTTCTGCCCCTTACAGTAGATGCAAACACAACTTGAAAGAGCAACTATAGGAGGGGTAAGGGCTACAGAGAACTGCAGTTTCTGGCCTGTGCACAAAGCACCCAGGAAATCTTTGCAGAAAACACTGTGGTGGGTAGCCCACTGCAAGTCCTTCACCTGCTCCTGGCAGGTCTGTTCACAAGAGCAGCACACTAAAATCACATCCATCTTCTCTTGCAGCTGCAAATTCACAGCTTGCTGTGCCACTCCACACAGCGAATTTGCTAATGAGAGCTGTGTGTCAGAGTCCCTGACCAGGACACACTTGCCAAGGCCAGGCTGCTGCAGCCTGAGCAGCATGAGCTGCTGCTGTGGGAGCTTAGCAGCGCAGTGCAGGAATGCCTGGAATGTTTCAGTCAGCAGGTACTTCAGAGATCCTTCTCTAGGAAATGTCTGCACTTTTCATAGAAGTAGTCCCTTTGCTCACTGCCCTTCTGAGACAGTAACAGTAGGCTCCCTCTTCTCCCCTCCAGGCCCCACACAAATCAAAATTTTCTCTCCAGCTCCAATGTTAACCCCAGCTCCCCTTTGTGAGGCAAAATCATCATGGGAAATGAAAATTCCACAATCAGCAACATACCAGTGTCTTTCCAAACATGCCGTGGGTCTGGATATTACCTTGGAAGGCAGGCTGCTTTTAGAGGATGATCCCCTCCATAGCAGTGGGGCCAAATGCTTGCAGCCCATCAATTCAACAGCTTCCAACAGCAAGAAAAAAAAGTTGCTCATCTGCCTGTTTCAGGCAAGAAAAGCTATCATAGTTTTAAAGACCATCTCTGCTTTTGTAGTAATCTTTCCTATGCTGTCTCCATCTTCCCTCACCTATCCAACACAAACACCTTGCAGACACTCTGAGTAAAATTTTCTGATGAGTGTTTCTCTGATTTCCCATATCTTTTAAACTTCCCACCTCTGCAAACCAGTGCTTGGTAAAAGACCTTTGTCCCTACCACACTAATCATCAGTCCAGCATTTCAAGGACTTGCTCTCCAGTGTCTAGGGCTGTTCTGGGAAAGAAGGAGATACAGTATGGAGCCCTCTTTAATACAGCCTAAAAACACTTCCCGAACTATTCTAACTGTGAAATACCTTTGTCCATTGGATTAATTCTTATCGTTTCTGGACAGATAAAATGACTGTCAAGAAACATCCTTTGCTCATTTATAATTAGTTAAGAAACTTCACTTCTAGAAGGGAAGAATGTAAATCACTGTAGCTGGCACTTAAATTGACAGGAAGGGTAGAGGTGTCAATTGGAGGAGAAGTGAAAGCAGGGCTAGTTGCCAACTTAGCAGTGTAAACCTCTGGAAAAACACCAGTCAAAAACATCTCCTTTCTTGTCTCCAAGTTCACTTGTGTTACTTGAAACAAGAAGCCATCAACCAAACCAAACACTTGCAGGTTCTATACCACCGTCTGCCCCATTCATGAGATTTGTATTAGTAACACATGACCAGGGACAACTGAACCAGCTATTCCAAAATACCTTTTAGTCACCCCATGCAAATAGAGGTCTAAGTAGGCTATAGGTACATATCTTGTACACAGGCAGCATATGCACAATTTTCTGAAAGAAGAATTAAAGCAATTGTCAACATTTCATACACAGTGGCAGGCACAGTTAATTGACTTGCTGAATATAAAATATTAATTTAACTTATAAATATGAGAGGAAGGAAGAAATCAATTGACTTAACGCAAATTTTCTCTATGCTGGCAATCTACTAAAATCCAATAATCTCAGTGTTCAAAGGAGACATTCCTCCAATGTTCGACCCATTCCTTGTCACTGTTGACCAAGAGCAGTAGCAGAGGGCAGCTCAATCCTTCCCAGGCATGTAGGGCACGGAAAGGCTTGTTGGATAGGATGCCTCCATTTCAGTATCGTGAAACCCCCCCTGAGACGAGCTGCTGCTGCCTGGGGCTCAGCAGGAACGGGGTTCTGCCAAAGCCCCTTTGGGATTGGGGATCCTCCAGTGTGGCAATGTTAGACAGAGCTGCAGTCCTGAGCCGAGGAGCCTGGGTGGCAAAGCTGCAGCCCCAGCACTGCTGAGAGGTGGGGCGTCACTTCCAGCTGGAACGTCTAGGGCTGTAGTGTGCCAGGCAAACTGCCTTGGCCAGGTTTCCTAAATGCTGTACCCAGAGACAGACTGTACAGAGCATGCCCTGCGCAGAGAACACCACCGCTGTGCTGCAGCTCTTCCTCTGGGACCCAGTGTCACACACAAATCCTGAGCAAATGGAGAAATCCGTCTGCCAAGGACACATCCAGAGAAGCTCTGAACTGCAACAGGATGGGCAGCACCCAGTCAGGTGCTTCCTGTTCGTTTTGTACTCCTGTGGGCAAGAGAATCCATCCTCAACTTTTCCCTGAAGCAAAGCTGAGTAATGGGGCCCTGCCTGGATTGCTAAAGGGAAAGTAGGACCTGTCCTCCATGTGCACTGGAATGAACTTGAGGAAAAAGGTTAGAAACAGCCACCTGAGCTCTTGCATTTAATTTCTAGGGCCCAAGAGAGAGTTACATCAGCAAAATTAGGGCAGCTTCAAGGTTTTATTAACTCAACAGTGTGCTGACATCCATACTACTGGGTTTGGTGAACCTGCCAAGTGTGTGTGGAGTTGGTAGGACAGATTTCACTCAGTCTCTCAGTGGGTCTGGTCTGCCACTGACTAGAACTTCAAAGAAGATGAAAAATGTTACCTGCTCAGACTAGCTCGCATGGATGGTGCCACAAACTTTAGGGGAGGAGTTAATTTGACATGTCTTAACTTAAAGGAATTTCCTTTAAATCATTATTGCTCTACCAGCCATAAAATCTCAGGTTTGCATTTGTGCACAACACTTCTTCAGACAAAGACATTATATTGCATGTATAGTTAAAATTCAGACCCTGGGGAACTGCAAAATTGACCATATCTTCTGAAGAAGTAGCTTCTAGAAGAAAACCCAACAACTCTGGAGAAAAGGCAAAATCTTTCACAAAACTGGGAGAAGAAACAGAAAAATCCCTTGCTCTTGTATTTCTGCTTTCTCCTACATGGTGTGTATGTTTATGTCTTTCACTGCATGAGAAAATGGTTGCACAGTTGCCTGGAAATCTCACTGCAAGGTCCCTCCTCCCCAGCACAGTTTAGTCTCATTAATCTTTCCAAGGTCTCTGCTTTCCACTGTCTGCTGCCCTTCCTTCTGCTGGGCCATCACTGTCTGTTATTCTCTCCTGCCAAGGTCGCTCTTACCTCTGTTCTTGTTCCATTCTTTCTACCTCCCTCCTTCTCCTGTTACCATCTTTCATGCAAATGCCACTCACCTGCTCTGTTGTCTCTCTTGCTAACTCATCCAGTCTTGATCCCTTTCCAGAGCAGCTGAAAGGCAGGAAATTTATAGAAATAGGAGAAACAACAAGCTTTCAAACCTGGTTACAGGACCAATGCTTCTGCTGTCCTTCATAAGTGCAAGTCTTTGCAAAGAGACTCTTTGCCTTTCTGCTCTGGGTTAAGACATTTTGTTCTCACACAGTGTCTCAGTTTGTAACAAAAAGGCTTGTACGCTGACTGTAATAGCAAAGGAGGGAGAGCAGGAAGGGCTGGGAGGCTGTGTTCAGCTTGAACTGCAGCAAACAGTACTTCCAACTGGGAATAAGGGCAGTCCATGGTGTCAGCTGCTCTATTTCTGATTCACAGCTCAGGAGGCCTCTGTTTTCCACGGCCCCATGTTCAGCAGGTAGCATGGCACGTGCACTTCTGCAAATGCCAAAGCAGACAAGTGATGCTCACTCACTGGCAGTGGTCTGGCCACTGATATTCCAAAATTAGGGATTCAGCTTCATCCCTGCACGCTGAGTGGCAGCAGCTTAAAGCACTGTCGCCACCCTTGCTGCATAGTTTGCTCTCAGTGCATGGGTGACACAGGGTGTCCTCTCACTGCCCCAGAAGCAGGACAATAGCACAGGATTTACAGAGCCTGAGGGAATGATTTGCTGGAGCATACAGTGTTGGCCTGGTGCCACTACCATGGAGGTCAGGGTCGAATTGGCCATTGGCTTATGAAGCAGCTGGTACTATTGAAAAATGCCACCCTTGGGCTCTGTGAACTTGGGCTGCTTTCTCTATCCTACAGTAGAATTGAAAACATCTTTCATCTGCAGCACTGGGGAGAGGATGGGCTATCTAGACAAATGTAGATGTAGAGAAGAGCTATCTAGACAAATGTCCTTTTCTTCCTAACAGCACTTGGAAATCTGCCCTTTAACCAGACTTCAACACAAACTAACAAAATCGCAACTCTCTAAGCAGGAACTCCTTCCCTACATAGATTTGTATGCAAGTAGAAGAGTGAGAGCCCAGCAGTTGTCAGAACCCATCTAAGGCCACATCCAAAACTTCAGTTGAACTTAGTTTCTTGCAAGAACCTATCCTGTTTGGTAGTTTTTCTCCATGTTTAAATAAATGCCCAGACTCAAGCAAAAAGGGACACAATAAAAATCCTGGGAGAGCCATTATGCATGACTGTCACAGTTTAAGCATCACTGTTGTGCTTTTAGATACAGACGTATCCAGGCATTGCAATGCTCACAAGTAGGACTATCTGAAAATAATTTTAAAACTTAAGACACACAACTGAAGTAATGAAACATGGAAGCAAAGAACTAAAAAGACTCCAAAATGAAGCCTAAAGAGACTTGCCAATGTCAACAGACAAAATCTGCTGCACACCCAGCCTTAACAGGAAGCAGGAATTCCTTGCCTAGGGATGTCTTCTGAACAAAAAGATTATAAGACTAAGATTATGAACTGTCTAAGAGTCTTGTCCCTTGGGTAGTACCAGCCAACAGGTCTGTGCTGAGATGGCAAAATGAAGTAATACATGCTGTTATCTCAGAGCACATTACAAGGCTGAGGTGGAGATGGTATTTTTATTGACATTCAAGTCATATTTTTTTCAATAAAAATGTAATTCTGTGGCCCTATAGTGATTCTTCAGTTGTGGAGGTCCAGAGTCTAAGGTCAGGCCTTCATAAATGGGCATTTACTCATGCTCAGCTGACTCTGATGTTGCCCTTTGAATGGACACATCAATGATATGAGTTAAACTGCCTCACCCACTTCCACTAACCTCCTTCCTTTTTTATTTTGTCAATGCATCCTGGAAGCAGAGATGACAACTCAGACCTGCAAGAGTGAACTTTGGCTGCTGTGTGAAATGTTTACCCTGACCACTGTGTAGTGTCACCCACCAGGCTGCAAAATCAACATGAACTACATGATCTGATGGTTTAGATAACGCTCACCAACAGAGACAGAGCAAACTGTCATACTCTTAACTAGTGCCTCATGAACTGCAACACCACTCAGGTGTAATATACTTCTCCACCCAAGAAAAGGACACACACAGCTTTACATCTCAAATCCCACTGTGCTCATGTACAGGAAAAGGGACATAAGCATGGTCTACATACTGTTAAATGGGAGTAGAGGGGGCTGCTCACAAGCTTTTTGCAGATGCCTCAGCATGCCTGCTTGCACTAACTTAAAAGAAACTATAGTCTTAAGAGTTTACCTTGTTTCAGGCTGTGGCTCTAGAACAGTAGTCTCTTAGGAATGCTGTTAGCACTGATACCTTGCACTGTCCTCAATCTGTCCTTCAGAACTCTGCCTGATGCTCCCTGGAAAATTTCCCAGAGTGGTTCAGCTGACAGTAGTATTAAAAATCACAGCATGTGTCTGTAGTCTTCTTTGTATCAGACATTCAGAGATAGCACACTGCAGAGATGCAATTGTTGCAGCTATGTGCTCTTAAAAGACTGCATCTGTCCCAGGGAATGTCTTTACCAGAGATGACCATCTCCAAGCAGATAGCTGCAGATCTCATCCAGTGAAAACAGTTTTTTCCCCTAACAGCTATATAATTTCAAGTCTTTGCTGCAAAATCCCCTACTCAAGTTTTGCCCTTAAATTGAGGGTCATCCACGCACAAAACCTCTTAGATCTTTCCACTGGCACACCAAAATAAAGAGTAACACTATTATTCATGCCAGTCACTGCTACAACAGCCTCCCTGGCACACTAGTTTCCCAGGAATGCTGTTGAACAGATACCTTGTGCTGTCCTCCTTGTCTTGTCCTTGAGAATTCCGCCCATTATTCCTTGGAAATTTTCCCAGAGTGGTTCAGCTTACAGCAGTGCTAAGAATCACAGCACACATCAGTAGATGGTTTTATATCAGGTGTACTGGGATACAATCAGTGAGGCTTGATTATCACAAAGTTAGCTCTGTTAAATCCTCCCCTTGGTTATTTAAAAAAGAAAGAAGGAAAGGAAGGAATAAATAGTGAAGTCAACAAGAAACCACAGTCCATTCCTTAAGTGGTAACCAGGCTACTGTGCTTTGGAACTTTTCCTGATACAACAAAAGACACCATGAAGACAGGAACTTTGGCAGCAGTGGTTTTGAACTCCACAACCCCCAACTTTCCTCTATTTTTCTATACATATGTTCCTGGAAATATAATAGTCTGCTTGGGAAGCAGTCAACCTCCAAATGGATACCTAAGCAGCAAAAAGCCTCTGGAAGTTACTGTTGCTAGAATCAAAAGGAGATTTTCAGCAAAGCAGCCCTAAATTCCTGAATTAATCGATGTCCTCCTTTGCCTGACCACTGTCACCATAGTGACCACAGGAGCTGCTGCCGAGCCACTGCCCTGTGGCTTGGGCCGGAGGCGAGCGGGACGCCGTGCTGGGAATGAAGTGACTTGGACTCGGGGCCCGGTGATGGGCATGGGGGCTGTGGGACCAGGCACTGGGAGCAGCCTTGGGCGTACTGTGGAGGGAAAGGCAGCTTACAGAGCAAAGAGGTGCAATCCTGCTTTAAGGAGCTGTTGCAAGGTTACCAGAGGAGTCAGAAGGTGAAGCAAAAAGAGTTGATGATGAGGAGCATGAGGAAAGAAGGCATTCACAGCAGTACAGCAAAAACGGTTAAGCTGGAGGTGGAATAAGCAGATTCATTCCCCTCGACATCATTTGTGAGGACTGCTCCCTCTCCTGGGAAAAACTTGACGGAAAAAAAATTTTAAAAATCACAACCCAAACCAATTCTTCAAGCAAACAGTGCACCCCCAGAGCTCACAGGCAGACAGGCCCCTTGCTTCCAGGTTCAAGTTGGAGAGGGCAAGGTGCAAGACCCCTGTGCTGCCCTTCCCAGACAGGCTGTGTCCTGGCTACAGGAGCCCGGGATGGTGAAGCCAGCTCTAACCTCCAGACTCGTGCCCAGCTAAGCACTGCTCCAGCCTGTGCAGACAACAGCAACACTGTCTTCTCCCTGCTTGGTGCTACTTCCAAGCACCACCCAGACCATCCTCCACTCTCAAACCACTGGAGTTGTCCAGTGGCACAACAGGCAAGGGTCCAGGAAACAGTGCTTGCAAGCACTTTTCAGAGTAAATGCTGGAGTACAATTTCTTCTTTGCTGGGAATTGGACAGAAATCACTAGTTCCAGTCTTTAGTGCTGGTAAGGACTGGCAATTTTAGCCACAGAAATAAATTTCAGAGCCTGTGAGTGTGGTAATGGAAGGACAATCTTGAAACATACTCTTGTGGTAAGAAATATTCACCACTTACCTAATCTTTGCTCCTTTAGGATTCCAAAGTCCAGTTAAAATCTTTGCAGTGAAGCTAGCTCAGAAGATCTTGCAATAAGATTAGAACCAGCTGGTGAAAAATGGCATGTTACTACAGCCAGTAAATACCCACATGAACCAGCCCTAGAGAGGTGAAAGGCTCTGCTGAGCTTAACAGCTCATGAGCATATACCATACTGGCTGAAACTGGTGTATGAGTAATGCCTCTTCCTTCTAAATCCTTTCCCAGTTGATGATCTCTGCTGTGGAAAAGCAGTGATTTAAATGCACACAATTACAAATGAGAAAAGAATTATTTCCATTTTACAGAGAAGGGGACAGTCTTGCCTGTAAGCAGAAAGCAGTGGCAGGGTGTAAAAAAACCCAAATAAACGAATACTTTCCGAATCCCTGGAGTTTGACCTAAGTCCTCCACCTTGTCTACTTGCTACAACAGCTTTGTGGAAGCTTTCATCCTGGTGATGCAAGGATGTAAAAAAGCCTTGCTTGATTCTTAATAGTCTCTGAGAGTTATCATATGATACCACGTCAGGCAATCACACAATCAGCAAAGGTCACGAGACACACAGCCATTCCTCTTGGCTTTACAGCTGCTTTCCACAGCCAAGACTCCTCCTTCTTGCACCATTTTGAAGTCAAGTGCAGCAGCACTCCTGCCTGCCAAGCACTGGGAAGCCCTGCCATAAGTCAGGCCCTGTAAGGGTCACATAAATTTTTGTGTCTACAGGTGCCAACGAGAGAACCATAATGGATTTGCAACATCTAAATAGTCTAAATGGATTCTTACTGGCTGCAACTGCATCTGCTTGGCAACATAAAAGAGGTGCAAGTCTCACTTGTACAGATATGGTAGGTTGGGGCAGGGGTGAAAGCTTTTCCAAAAGATAAAAAGGAATGTAGGAAAGTCACTGTTGCCCTATGTCTTCTGCAATCTAAAAGAAAAAAGAGGTGTTCTAATAATTTTACTGTTCTAACTATGTGAAATACAGGTACCTAATTGAAGGCTCATACTACATACATAGACAAAATTTTGCATGACTAGGAAAGGTCCTTGTCCTGAGGAGCTTACAGCTTTATTGGACTTAAAGGCTTTATTAGGTGATGGGCAGGACCATCTCTGTTTTGCAGACAGAACACAGATCAGGAGCCAGACTTCAAATGCTTCAGTGATGTGTAAGGCAAGTCTAGTAAGGCAAGTCTGAAGGAAGCACAAGAACAGAAGTAATAAATATAAGGTGGAAAAGTTCAGGACTATAAAAAATAATACCCATTGCAATCTTCCCTGAGCAATACAGCCAGGAAGTCTCAATTGCCAGGCACTCAAACAAACTGCTCCTTTCCCCCAGAGACTGCCCCTCTGCTGCTGGGATTGCAGCATGGAATGGCAGCATGGGTTGGCTCACACTCCACAGTGCACAACCCTCGCTTGTCACCAATCCACCTCGACCACACACCATGTGTGCAGACTGGGTGGGCTGCAGTGGGGGAGCAGGTTCCCTTCTGCCACCCTTGGCCTGCTACTTCTGGCAGAAGCATTTCTCAGTAAGTTGTGGAAAAGCTCAGTTCTCAGGGCCTTTAACCCACTGATAACTATGACTACTCAGTCACTGATTAAAAGCAGCTAAATAGCTGAAGATTTGGTAGAGCCTCTTATCTCCTCACCTTCCTTTCTGTGAGTCAATTTGACTTTCTGGACCACCCAACCTAAGCCAGACTTTCAGAGCAGATCAGCATTTGGGTACTGTTCTGCTTTTTCTAAACAAGTAAAATTTGGATTCTGGGACCCAGTTCAAGGGCACATAAGCAGCTTATAATAGCCAACCAAGATTTCCTGCACCCCTGACCACTGTCACCCCTGACTGGATGTTCCAGTCAGTCAGGGAATTCTTAAACCTCCACAGAAGGACTGTTCTCTGCACTTTAATCAGTGTTTAGGAGATCAGTGCTATTTCAGAGTGTATCACTGCTGTGTTCCTTTAAGGAAACCAGTTAATGGGTTTTTTTGCCTCCATTTCTTTGCCACTGTAACTCTGATCTCTTTCAAGACCACTGGGATATGTGGTAGACTGTTGCTGCATTTTTCTGGGTAATTCTTGATCTAAAAAAAGGCATGGGCAAAAGTAAGAGTCCAGAGAATAAACCCCATGGTTTCTCTGAGAACAGCAAGGCAGGGCTAAGAAAAATGGCCACATAGCCTAGATTGAAGGAAGGTCAGGTAGTGTTCAGCTACATCTTTCATTATTTGTATTCATCCATAATTTTTATTAAGACTTCACAGAAATTATTCTACCGGGTCTGCTCAGATAATAAATACCTCACAGTGTGGGGGAGAATAGCAAGTAAACCAAACATGAGAGAGTTCAGTATTCCAGAAAGAGATGCTGTCTAGGTGGCCAGGATCTTCCTACTGCTGATACCACTTAGCATGGAGGTGCAACCCCATAGCAAATACGAATTTAAAAGTACTGCACAGCAACAGGACAGGCAGCAGCCAACTTGATCTCACTTGATTTTGGGAGCTGTAAGACCAGCCAACAACCCTTCCCCCTCAAGAACCCATACGGCATTCCTGAGGCAAGTGTTAATACTGGATCTCGACCAAGAAGGAATTCCTATAGACTCAGGGGACAAGAGGAAGATGATACACTGCTTGCTTCTTTCCACTCTTTTCCCCTCATGCCCCATTGCTCCTGTACTTGTAGTGCCCCTTGCACAAGGACCTTTAACACAGTGGCAAGCGGCTCCCAGCAGGATGCGAGGCACAGCAGCACATGCGGCCTGCCTGCCCTTGGCAGGAGTTGTTCTGACGAATGGAAACAGCAGAAACTCGAGAAACAGGCATGGAGAAGGCTGGAAAGTGCTGAAGGGGAAAACTGGTGGAATGCAAAAGGATTAAAACCACCAAGAGCACAGCAGCATTCAGCACCAAGTTGTTCCAAACTGCCCTTGCCGAGCATGGCTGGTTCTTTTCTTCCCCCATATAATGCCCAGATGCACTCCCTCACAGTACAAAACAATAAATGGCCTAACAGCTTGTAACTAATACACCTTAGTTTCTTAACGGGAAGCAGGGCTGCAGAGCTGAGAAGTCCCTCTCTTGGAATCCTAGTGCCACCTTGTGCTGGGAACGGTAACAGTCAATGGATGACAGAGCTTGTCCGGAACAGCGAAGCAGGGCGAGGAGAAGCCGTCGTTGGAGCAAAGCTGCATTAAGTGTTTTGGCTTTTGGAGATCTTTCCTCTTGGTACCAGCCAGCATAGCTCCCAATATCCCACTGTAGGGTAGAGTCCTTTTATGAAGGGACAGGTGGGCTACAGCGAGCAACTCTTTGCAGGTTTGCCCTGGCCCCAAACAGCAGCACCGAGTCACGCCTGAGCTGTAACCCTGCACAGATAGCTGCAGTTGGCAGGTGCCGGCTCTGTCCTTGGCACAGACAAGTCCAGGGAGAAACACGGTGTCACCTCAAACAGGAACATTTTGCTGAGTACTACCGACTTCCCCTCTGGAGCCTGGTTTGCAACAGGTAAATTCCAGAGAGTGCAGTTATGGAAGATGAACTAGTAAAATGCAACAAGCATTTTACAGAGCAATTTCCAGATAAAAAACACTGCTATCCTAAACCAATGCGCAGGTGAGAGGAGCCAGCTGGCTTCCTTGGGGGAGATGAAAGCAGGGTTTGAGTTTCTTATTTGTTTCTTTTAAAATTATTTCAAGACTTTTCTCCAAAGATGGGTTATGTTCCATCTGATCAAATTATATTCTGAAAATGAACTTCTGGAAATGCCTGCTTCTCTACACTGAGTTTTAGGGGAACTTAGCATAGTCAGCCTCATGGTTTTATTTCTTAGTTTGTTCAAAACTGAGAAGTTATTACTTTGATAAAAATTGTATTTCAAAGTCAGTTGCAAAGATTTTGCATTGCTGTCAATCAATTAAGTTTTATCTTTTTACAACTTGGAACATTTTTGCAAGCTGGCTATGGAATTGCAGACAGTATTGTTTTGAGTTTTATTCACTTCAGGGTTTCTTTACAACTTAAAAAAAAGGAGGAAAAGAAAAACATTTTGAAAAATATTTTTGTAGCAAAGTAGGAATTCTCTTGCAAGCACCTTGGAAAGAAATGGTGCAAGTATCCTGCTCATGCAAACTGCTCACAACCAGAATTCAATCACCTGAATTTTGAAGTCAGGACTACAGCTAGGTACTCTTAAGGATTAAAACACACAAGAATAACACTGTTTTCTCTCAAAACAAGAATGATAAACCTAAGAAATTGAGAATTCAAGTTATGTTCAAAAGAAATCTGACTGTGCCACAGAACTGCAATGAGAGAGGACAGCTCTTATCCCTAAGGGTCTTATATAAAGCATAATTCCAAAGCTACACATCTAAGCAGTGCCTCTGTCTCCAGCAAGACTAGGGAGGCAGATAAAGGTTACCATTTAGGTACTTACTACAAGGTAGAGTCAGACTAAGAGAGCCAGATGGATCATTTTTCCATTGGTGATTAATCACCACCACTGTGTGTGGGAGGGGGGATACACCTCAGCTTTTCGACAGAACCTAACATCACATCCTGAGGGGGAGGCAATATCATCACTGGAAACTTGAGAGTGCTGAAGGCAGAGAGAATGCCACCAGGCTTGAATTTTGTCTCCCACTTCCTTCTCCCAGATTCCTGTCCCTTTGGCATTTGCAGTGCACAAGCTCTGACATAACAGGATGGATGAACATCAGTAGTGATGTCACCCAATTCAGCAACCACGGCAGCAAAGCAGTGCTGAGGTTGGGATGTTGGTTCCCAGCAGCAGGGCTGCTCTTGGCTGCTTTGGTGCAGCACCTGCCAGGAGCACCACTCAGGGCTCTTGCTGACAGTGACCTCTGTAGCACAAGTTGTGAGGTGTTTTTCTACAGACCCCAGACACTTCTCTTCTGCGGCAGCAGCTGCATCTTGTGTGCAGGTCAGCTGCATGGGATGGAAGTATGATATTGGAAAAGCCCTTCAAGGAAGGAGTTGAAGATAGGGTAAAACATTAAACACCCCGGATGGAAGCAGAGAGCACTGTGTGACCCAAGTATTTCCCAGCAGGGAAGTATTGTATTTAACTGGATGCTTGATGCCATTGCTGTGGTGTCCATGTGCTCTGCCTGTCAGTGCTGTGAGAAGGGGTATGCACATATGAACTGATTACCGATTAGTGTAATAACACCATCCATAATGTTCTATCACTCTTACTGACAGCCCAGCCTGACAGAGAAGTGTTACACACAAGCACCCATGAGACAGAGATCAGCTCATCCCTTACCTAACCTCTGTGCTCTCACTGACAGCACTTTCCACCAAACACCCCTCATAGCTTTTCCCTCTTGGCATTTCCCCCTCTTCAAGTCTCTGGAAGTCCTGCATGTCCAGTCCATCCTGACACAATTTGTCATTAGATCAAAGCCGGAATGGCTAGGACCAAACAGGTCCTGGCATCAGCAGGGTCCAACAGGAGAGTTTCTTTAACAATGAGGGCACACCCAAGGCTAGATCTCGAAGTCTGCTGTTACTCCTGAAGTTGGGAAATGTTGTCTGCTGAAGCATTAGTGAGTTGGTGTTATGGGAAGGTAATCCCTTCTGGACTGTTGCCTACTGTCACTGGGCTGTGGCCAATCTTTGGCTCTAGAATATTTTCAGTGGGCCTTGCACTTGGGCTACAGAAGAGGACTTAAATCTCTTGATCTGGAAAGACTATCCTTCTGTCCTGGTATTCAGTACAATCCAAGAGATTTTTTTGTAGCCCTGAACTCTCCAGCAGTCCTGTCCTAATGCTGCATACACAAGGTTTATGCAAATATGAGTACAGTCATATCCTATCCATTACATTTCTCTGTCATTCTCTACCTTAGATCATGGAATCATAGAGTGGTTTGTGTTGGAAAGGACCTTGAAGATCATCTTATTCCAACCCTGCTGCCATGGACAAGGACACCTTCCACTAGACCAGGTTGCTCAGAGCCCCATCCAGCCTGGCCTTGAACACTGACAGGGATAGGGCATTCATAACTTCTCTGGGCAACTTGATCCAGTGTCTCAACCCTCACAGTAAAGAATTTCTTCCTAAAATCTAATCTAAACCTACTGTCTTGCAGTTTATAGCCATTGCCCCTTGTCCTATCACTTGTGAGAAACCCTTCTTGAGCCTTCCTGTAGGCCCCCTTTCAGTGCTGGAAGGTGCTTTAATGTCTCAGTGGGGCCTTCTCCAAGCTGTACAATCCCAGCTCCCTCAGCCTATCCTCCTAGTCTCTCAGCCTCCAGCCTCATGGAGCGTAGGGTGCCCCGGCCCTCTGACCATCTCTGGGCCTCTCCTCTGGACCCACTCCACAGGTCTGTGTCTTTCCTGTGCTGAGCACTCCAGACCTGGACACAGCACTCCAGGTGGGATCTTACAACAGCACAGTAGGACCAGAATCACTCCTTTGACCTGCTGGCCACATTTTATTGGATCTACCAATTTACCACCAATTCTGTTGTAAAGTAGTGTGGCCAAACATGGTAATTGCACAGAATCACAGAATATTCTGAGTTGGAAGGGACCCACAATGATCACTGAATCCAACTCTTAAATGATTGGGGATTGAAGCA
This sequence comes from Dicrurus megarhynchus, assembly GCA_013399195.1. Lineage (NCBI taxonomy): Eukaryota > Metazoa > Chordata > Aves > Passeriformes > Dicruridae > Dicrurus > Dicrurus megarhynchus. The sequence continues at coordinate 287,609 of VXAD01013799.1, read as the reverse complement.
AATAAAAAGGACTAAAAATCTAATTATGAAATAGAGCCGACTTCTGATGAACATCATAAAGCACCAGTGGAAAAACCTATGGTTTGTTGGATCCATTGATAGCTCCACACTTGACTGAAACTCACTATCAAACACATCAATCTCTGCTTGTTAAGCTAAAGCCGTTCCCAAGCAACTCTCTTTCACTGGTGCCATACCTGTTTCAGCACTGAGATACCTGCACATGCAACGTGGAGCTCTCTAACACCACCACTACCACCCAAGCTTCTGTGTCTGTGGCAGGAACTGTTCTGATCAAATTTCTTGAAAGGATGAATCCAAGTAAAATTACAGTGGGGAGAAGGAATAACACTGAAACAACCTGTATACTATGCAATAATAAAAATATTTGTAAACAAGGTATGTGAATTCAAGCACAACTGCCACTGAAGTTCCCTTGGTTGGCAAAAAGCGGGAGCTATAGCAGGCAAAAAAGAACAAATGTTACTGTTGCTGCCATGAAGTGCTGCTAAAGAACAACACACCATAACCTCCTTACTTTGTGAAATCAAGAGTTTCGGAAGGGGCAATAGGGATTATGCAAGGGCACAGGTTTACTTAAGATCCAGTCCAAACAAGAAAATACTCATTGGGGAGGGGGATTTAGAAAAGGCACGATACTAGAAGATAGAATGCAAACTTAACTGATTTTAATTTTCAGTTACGTCTCATTCTGCACAGCTCCCAAGCCTTCAGCCTTTCATTCTAAAAAGGCAACCAACCATACAATTATGGGGAGCAAAGAAATTCTGCTTCTGAGTTGATTTTAAAGAAGGTAAACTGGCAGTATTAGGTAAGGTAAAATGCACAAAAAGAAACCAGAAAAAAAACCCCAGCCAAAAGCAGACATGAACATACTTTGGGTACGTGAGAGGTTGGCAGCATAACTGCATGTGACAGGACGCTCCCAAATCTGCAGCCAGCCTGCCATTTTCATAGAGGTTGGGATGTTTCCTTTATAGCCCAACAACCTGTTACACGTAACACACAATGAACTGGCAAAGCCCATCCATAATACACTTGCTCCAGTTCTTCAGCCTGCTAAAAAGTGCTGTGGTCACCTCAAACCTACTCAGCTGTGGCATCTTTTCTTACCAGTATCTTGGACAAGGAGACATCAAGGCTAGACAGGGTCCCTGACAGTCAAATCACTATGAGCTCCACAACGCTTTGCAATCTAGACAAGAAACATGGCCAGGCTGTCAGGTTCTCATACACGTGACAAACATTCACTTTCCCCTAAGGTTATGGAAACACTGAGATCTGCCGATTCACAGATAGGTAGGTGATGAAAGAAAAATGCCCACTTCCTGTGTCATGGGAAGGGGACACGACTGGGGTTGTGGAAGCCCCGTCTACCTGACCAACTCGGAAGAACACATTTCATTGTTTTGAAGGTATCTGTAACACAAACATCTCTATAGCAGGACATGGCCATGGAAATGGCTAGGAGCTTTGTTCCAGATTTTCCAAGACAAGAAGGTTGTTCAATGAACAAGACCAATCCAGAGATCCTGATCCCCAAAGAGTTACTTGTACTTATCTTCACACTAACGGAAAAGGAAGGCAGCTCTCATTAAGAGGTTGGCCAAACTATGAGTTAGGAGGATCATCCACTGCAAGAAAACAGCTTCTCCTTCTAAGGGCTTATACTTGTAATTCACTTAAAATTTCTTCCCTGTTTTATCATCTGCTCTCATTGCTTGATGCTGGTTTAGCAAGCTCCAACCCTGCTCTCAAGCACACTGGTCATAAATACCTACAATGGCAGGCAATGTTTATTTGCTGCATTGACCCCCTTTCCCTGACATGCTCAGGTGAATGACATTTCTGCAAACCAATCCCCCACTACAACCACCGAGGCTGCCAGAAGAGCATTGAGTATGAACCTGCAAGCAGGAGCAGCAGGGACACAGAAGGGCTCTAAGTAAGAAGTGCAGAGACTGTTCAGCTTTCACTGGTACAGCCACACATACTTGTAGGGCACAGCACCCACTGATGCCTGTGAATTCTGGAAGAAAGAGCTGTATTAGTGTCATTTGCCATCAGCTGTTTCCTGGACACTTCCTCCTTCAAAGCAAGCCCTTAATAACCCATCTCTCTCTATCTCTCTCTCCTTTAACCTATTTTACAATAGAGTATAATTAGAGACCCCACAAGACAAGCCCACCACAGCTGTGTACATACTCACCAAAGCATTCATGTATTCTTCCCTGAAGTGAAGGCCAAGGTCTGACAGGATGAGACACAGACTGCATAGACAGACTCCCCCATGTTCTAAAAACATGCACACTCTGGCACGACACAGGGCCTTTCCCAGAGACTAAGTTATAAGTGTTAAATTGAATTCTACACTTAATTCTCTCCACTAATGCTTTCACCACTGGGTAACAGTGACCATGTAACTCAAGCTCTTGATCGTTAGGGCAGATAAAGTTGGACTTGACATAAAAATCCTGAGCAGCCAACAGTGGATTCAGGCGACCCAACACCACCTGTTTCAGGATGAAACTTGTGTTTCTACACCCCTAGATAGAAAAACTTGAAACCTTAATCCACAGTTGAGTACAAATACCATAGACCAAAGCAATATACAGTTATGTCAACTCTGACGTTTCAGACCTGTTTGAAAGAAATGGCTTAGAAACAAGCTGATTTATACATACAAACAATCCATTGTGCCCAGAAGTTTCCTAACATTCTTTTATTAAAAACCAAAGAGCCAAAGATCGCCCTGATGCTCTTCATTGTTATAAAGCAGACTCTGAAGTATTAAGTGAACTATGTATGAGCAAAGAACTCCAACTGATGCAGAGTTTAAAACTAGGTTTACAGTTTCCTATTTTATTGGCATGGATGTATTTCTAAACTTAAAAACCCTTCTGGCAAGTTATCTCAATTTCTTATGACAAAATTTCTCACAACACACAAATATTTACAACATATACATATTTTTTCAGTCTTTTACAACTGGTTCTTAAAAGACAAACAATTCATAGGTTACCACAGAACAAAAGCTGTGACTTAGTTGTTTTTAATTTGATAAACTATCATAAGTTAAAGTGAATAGATTTTTCTTTAAATTCCTTGTAGCATTTTACAAGTGCAACAGAAAAATATGAAGAACCAATTTAGGATAGCTGCAGTTCATTGGATAAATGTTGCCCGTCGTAATCACATTATTTCACAGCAAATTCTTGAAAAAATAAGCACCAATCATTCTTGCAAAGAACAATTTTATCTAAAAGTATTGAAAAGTGTTAAATACAAGGTGTTTAATTTACGTAACAAGCAATAAATACACCATATCCAAACTTTATTCTGCATACTGCTATCCTTGTACATATAATGTACTAAAAAGTCAGCAAATTGTCAACACCTTTTCATATTTTTTTTCTCTTTTTTTAAAGAAATCAATTTGACTTCCAACCAACGGTTTGCTACTATAACAAAGGCCACAAACAGTACGTCTGGGACAGCATACAGTGTTAAAACTGACAAACTCCAAGGGGGAAAAACCATCTAGCAAATAAATCGGAAAGCTGTAGATCATTGCTGGTGATATTAACATATACTAGAAAACCTTAATATGCTGCTACTATGATTTTGTAAATTGTTTAGTCAAATATTGTAAGAGCAAACTAACGCTCCTACTGATCAAAAATAATTCTGTAGCCACACTGTATTCTCATTGTCCTGCATGGAAAGATCTGATGCAATTTCATAACTTTGCTTGAGCCTTTATTTTACAACAGAGCATTACCTCTAACTCGGAATTGCACATAAGAAGGCTATTAAAAAGTACAATAAAAATCTGCACAAATCAGACTTAAGAAGAGTCAGTATGCTGTACACTTTCTACAATATTACATTGATAGGTGAATAAAGAAGTGCTGCCACTAAGTTTTTCAGAGAGTTCTTTAGTTGAGGAATAATCAAATGGAATTTTTGTTGGGTTTTTTATTATTTTTTTTTTAATTATTTTTTATTTTTTTTAAAAAATGACATCCAGGTCAGTTTAAGACCTATAAGCTTATGCATTGAGCCTTAAAGACTGATCTTCTCTCCTCCTGGAAGAAATATCAATATCTATTGAATCCTTGCCAACAATAAGCCTTAATCTCTTCGCTGGAGGAAGAGGAATAAAGTCATCAAATTCATCATCATAGTCATCTTCCTCTTCATCGTCCTCTTCTGATGAAGATTCATCTGCTGTTTCCTCTTCATAGCGACCATAATCATCTACTTCCATTCTCGACTCCAAAAGGGAGAGAGTTTCACTACAACACACACCATTTTCATGAAGGTCCTCAGGGTATGTCCCTCTGTTTTCTTCCTCTCGTTTTAGCTGTATTTTTAATTTTGTTGAACTATTGCCTGATCCTGAGTTAAACCCATTATTTAGCTTTGCTACATATAAATTATTATCTTTTTCATGGTCTTTACTTAATTTTATGCTTATTTTTGAAGAATTCATTCCATCACTCTCTTGATCATTTGCCTTGCTACTGCTATCATGGCGCCTACGAAGAGTCAGTTTAGGGATCCCAGAGCTATTTTCAAGGATAAGTTGTGCATCATACCTCGTGATTCGTCTTTTCTTTTTACTTTTTGCAGTTCTAAAGCTGTCTTTTGCTTTAAAATTGTCAGTTGTTACAGAGCAGCCACCAGATCCAGGGACACAGTCTTTAAAGCCAACAGGTGTGTCCACCACGTTATTCCTCTCTTCGAGTTCTGAATGAGAACTAATCAAATCTGGTACTTCATCTTTCACAGGCGTGTTGTGCATAGTATCAGTTTCCTCTGTTTTTGAAGATGGTTTCACAAGCTTTCCTTGTCGAGATTTCTTTTTTGATGTGCCTGCATCATTTCTCTGGCACCGACCCTCCCCTTTATGTGATGGTCCATGAGCCACATTGTTGTCGTTTAACGCACGAGACTGCTGCTCTGCAATGTCCGATTGTGTTCCAGTCAAGTTACTCTTATAGCTATCCAACGTATTTGGTTCAAGCTTTGTGTCAGAGGTCTCCTTCAAACTCATCCTTGTTCTCATTGACCTCCTCGTGATGTATGTGCAGGGTGCAATATCACCATGCTCATGAGCACCTTTCACAGAATTCAGTTTATGTTCTCTCGCTGCATGCCTTGTTAAGCATCCACTAGAGACTGCAACTTTGACTGGTCCCTCCAATTCTTTATCCTTTTTAATGGGCAAGTTTTTATACAAAACTACTTTAGGCTCTTTGAGAACTAAATTTCCCATTTCAAGCTTTCGAGAAGCATTCTTTTGCTCTGGCCTTTTGCACTGATTTCTCAACTTTATCTTTGAAAGTAAAGGCTTTGCAGGCTTTTTCAGTCTCTTTGGTACCCTGGAATTATTTATATGAGTTAGTTTAGATGAGGTAGAATTTGATGATGCTGGAATTCTTGATATAGACTGTCTGGTTAACGTTCTATTTTTGCTGTTCTTTTTTACACCAATCGAAGATTTTCTGTTAGCTGAAAAAGAAAAAAGTGGTTTTGTTATGACACTGCTATATCCTGAATTTCCCACTCCCAAATACTGCAGTTATTTCATTTATTTGGAGCACTTCAAAGAAATCCATGAAACAGGATAGACAGTATATAGTAAGGAATGAGACTGCTTAACTTGCAACTCAACACATGAAAGGAATTGCCAAACAGGCCATAAGTACATCAACATTTCCAGGTACACTTCTCCTCACTATCCCCAATATACCAAGTTGGGTTTTTACTGAATTTCTTCTTCTATCAATTTTTAAAAAAATCTATTTGACGTTATCCACAGCTTTTGCTGAGTATTATTCGAGCAAAATCTGAGGATCAGCCTGATCCAATATTATCTCCAGGATTTTTTTCCTGGAGAAGAAGGAAAAAACCCCAAACACCTTATCTAATGTAATGGTTTCAGTTTCAGGTGGAACTACTTCCGACTGTGGCAAGCAAAGGAGTTTTGTCTGCTCAACAGAGATGCAATTCTAAATACTGGTAATTAGAGACCATAAAAAGATTTGGGGACATTTTTAGGGGTTTTTTTTGTTGGTTGGTTGGGTTTTTATGTTCTGCTTTTGTGTTTCGTTTTTTTAGTATCACAGCATCAAACAGGAGACAGATGGAACTGCAGTGTTTTATGTAGCTCCAAACCTGTTTACCAGTTAAATCAAAGTCTAAACTATTTGTATTTTGCCCATACTGAGGGTGGCAGAGGGGAGGAAGTGGGGAAAGCAAATAAATCGTACTCACTACTCCATGGAGAGAAGTCTTGCAGGAAGATTACAAAGAAAAATCCCTTCCAATTTCTTCTGAAATGACTAACTGCACTTTCACTGCACAAGAGGTGCCTGAACTATCAATTCTGAATGTGGAAAGGAAAGAGCTGCCCAATTTAAAAGACCTCTAAAGGAAACAACTATTTGTTTAATAATATCTACTAAGAGTACTTATTTAAAAATTCTTTCCTAAGAATTCAAACTATGTAAGTTTTCTTTCCTAAATCATACTGCTGCCTGTGGTATTTTACTGTATTTTGAAATACAGAAATTATTGGCGGGACTTTAACTGATGTATTTATAAATATTTGCTTTTGATATTAAAAAAGAAAACAAAAGAACACACCACCATTGTTCTTCAAACACTTGTGGAAAACCATGAATTTGCTGTTTAAATTGCCTTCAGATTCCTGAATAAGTTAAGTTTTAACGACCAGTATCTGAGAAGCATCGCAACACTAGGAGAGGAATTCCATCACAGTGAAAGTTTTCCATGTTTTTGTGAAGCCTTTAATGACTCCAAGCTCTTCCCCTTACTTACTTGCATTACCTTTTTCCTGAGTGGTATCTGCATCAGTGTTAGAGCTGACGGACTGGCTGTCGGAATTCTTGCTGCTGTCACCCAACTTTTTAAGTCTGTTCAATCGTTTGTCTGTTTCCCTCAGTCCATATTTACTGTTAATCACAGGAGTAGGTGCTGGCAATCCCACTCTTGATTTAAAAGCACCAGTTCCACGTCTATAAATAAAAAGAGGACACAAGGTATTAATAAATCTTAATGTAAACTTAGAGCTTTGTTTCATATACAGCAGTTTGGATCCCAAGTATATCTGGATCAATGATACCAATAGCCACAGAACTGGTTAGCATTTTGTGGGTTGTCTTCTACCTGTCATCTTGGGTGACTAAATGTCTCAGTTGTCCAGCAAGAACAGCAGGATCACCTAGGAAGGGTACATGAATATATGTAGAGAGATGCAAATCTTCCTGGTGATGACTTTTGGAGGCTTGAAAGAAATTGTACAGAGCCAAATCTCCCACTGCTCCAAACATACCCACAGATCCTTAGAAGAAGATCCTAGGATTTTAACATTGCAAATTAACACTCTTTACAGCAGTTAAAATTGACACACTTAAATATAATTTTTTTGTAGTGTACAAAGTGACTGTTGTCTCACCAGTCTTGAAACAAGAAAGAATGAGTCCTTACTAACAGCCCCCAAAACAGCATCTTAATATATTTGATTGCTTCTACCAGTCTTGTAACTGAAAAGCAGATTCCTAAAGTTAGAATTACCCAAACATTAGCTTTAAAAAGTAACATTTTCATGTACTTAAAATACAAAAATGACAAGTTCATGAAAATGTTCAGACACATAAAACTAGTTTGTCCTGAAAAAGAAAGCATATCCATATTACACTGAAATCAATGATCAAAAGAACTTGAGAAAAACCCCACATCACTCCATGTAACAAGGGAGGAACAATTCTGGTGCCCATTTATTCAACACTTAACAGTTCCCATGACTGAAGTACATTTTTACTAGCAGCTCTCGAGATAAAGTCTGAGACTGCATCTTTCACTTGGAATGACCTACCAACATCATGTGAGATTAGAGGTCCATACCAGATGGTTTTCCCTTTAATTGCAAGATTTTTTAGTAATCAAAGTAGCCAGTAAAAATGAAAGTAGGATTATTAAACTATTTATACGTAGGTGCACCAAGCTATCTCTCAATATAAACAATATTTTGTCCTTTATAGGGTTTTTCTTCCTACAGTTAGATCAAAGAGAACAGTGAGTTCTGTGCAGCTCCTCTTTGAACTGGGTGAAGCTCTCTGAGATGATGCTGAGCCTCCCTGTGCACAGTGAACAGAAATTTCAACATGGCAAAAACCAACTATGGAATTCTTTCAAGTGATTTTGGGAAGAAACCAGGTTGGGACAGCACAGGTAAAAAACAAATAGAACAATTTTGCTGCTGTTGAGCGATGGACAGACAGGGGCAAATACTGTCCAAACCAGTAGATATTTACAAATACACAACGCCCCAAGTTCTAACAACACTGGGTACTTTTCCCATTCCCTGCAGAACAGAACTTCGAGTTCACATATAAAACATTAATGGAATTTCCTTTTCTAGTGCAAAAGAGCAAAGGTTGGGGATCAGTTCACAATGGTCTTGTAGAAGCTGTAACTGCTTTTCCTTCCAATTCTACTTGATTCAGTACAAATATTTTTAAGAATCTACACCCCTTTTTTGTTCTGTTTTGTCTCATTTTGGGCTGATCTCCAGAACAGAGAATCAAAAGATTAAGAGAACACAGAATTCTCAGAAATTATTACCATTCTGTAACAACACAAAAAAAATCATTATAGCAAATAGGTAGGAAGCAATTATTTTGTATTCAAAGATCTGCATACTCATAATCAAGGACTTTCAGTTTCACAAAATAGATCATGAATATGCCCAATTCCATTTGAAAGCTATTTACATCAATGCATACCTTTCACAGGTGTAACATTCGCAGTATTCATTATTTTCTCCAAAAAACCCATCTCCGTAGTAACAGGAGATTTCTTCTCCAGGTTCAATATCTCTTAGAGCTTTCACACATGCTGTATCTCTGCCCGTTGATACAAACTGGGGAAGGAGATGACAGGAAGGGAAAAAAAAGGTTAATCATTAAGGCTGCACTGCACAGTATCTGAGTAAGGAAAAAAAGTAAAACAGTTGGGGAAGAAAAGTTGGAAGGACAAAGAAATAAATAAAAAAAAAAAGTGGGGTACTTTATTTATTTATTTTTAATTTCTTGCTTACCTTACAGTTAGGTCTGCAATCTGAAAAAGGTCCAAAAGATAAAGTCAATTAACTGTGGATAAGACCTGAAACATGAATAGTTGTAGATATCTAAAGTAAGGATTCACTCTGACTTCAGTAACTGCAGAATCTCAACTAAATACTGGGAGTTAAGTTAGTATTGCACAAAGCCATACATCAAAAGATACCTGCTTTGGTTTCTGACCTCTTCTCTATGCTATCACAAATGTTCAGTTTCCCTCCTCTTGAGGGTACAGGGCTTTATCTGAAATCCTACCTGCTCTTCCTTTGGCACACAAATGCAACAGAATCAGCTAAGCTTCTCTGCAAAAGGTTAAAGAGCTGTAAGAAGTTCACCTAATGAAGATGTTACTGTTGACTGAGTTCACAGAGAATTCAAGATTACCCACAACATGCTCTACTAATTTAGCTGCCAGTTCCAAAGTTTCTTTCAAGGAAGAGGGCATCACTTCCTAGAGCCTTCTCCGAGTTGCACAGCTAATCAGCTTTGGCTGGGAAAATCCCGATAGGATTTTGTCCTACAGTAATACGGTGTGCCAGATTCAGACATTTTTCTCCAAGTTCTTGTGCTGTTCAGCTCACACACAACACTTCTGAATTTCTTATGTCCTTCAACATGCTTCCTATACTTACTACTCACCATGATTGATAAATGCAGCAGGACCAAGCCACAGCTGTGCACAGTTTTTTCGTGTGGAATACATGACGCTGAAGTCATTCTCCCCATGTCTCAGCAGCATGTTTTCTTCCATTTCTGATAGTTCAGCAATACAGCCCACAAGTAATTCTATTTTATCATTTCGTTTCCTTTAATGTAAAAAGAGTAGCAGAAATAAGACTACATGTGCCAAAATTACAAAATAATTTCACAGAAAGAAAAGTTGTTATAGAATCAATTACATCAAATCTGATGTCAGAAACAATTATCACCATTGTTTCTACAACTTCCTGAGACTGCAGGCAAGAAATTGCAAGAGTTGATTACTTCAGCTTCTGCAATTGTTAAAACCAAAAGCAAGATCTTTTCATTTGTGTACTCTCCCTCCCCATCATCACTTAGGAAATTTTGACTTCCTCCAGCTGCTCTTGCTTGCGCTTCCTATACTTCTTCCCGTGGCCAGGAAAACCCAGCATAATGAAAATGCTTAGAGCTCCATGGCTTTTTAAATGAGGCCCAGTAATGACTCAAAGGCTGGATGCAAGATGTTTTCCTCTCTCACAAGTACTTCTTCCGCATGAAGCTGGTCCTTGAAATAGAGTGAGGAGGGGGAATGACAGACACCTACAAAAATCAACAAAACCACAAAGCCTTTGTGTGCCGACAGCCGATGTGCCATCGTGAATAGAGCAGTGCAGAGGCACTGAATGCTCAGCTTAGTAGAAGCACAGAGCTTCCATTTTCTTACATGGGCATTGTTTCCACTGCTCTTCAGAGCAGCCGTTCCATATTTTGGCCAGATTACTCTGACACAGATGAATATGGAGATGCTAAAGGTACATGAAGGACACAAAATAGAAGTGAAGCCCTTTAAGTGCAAAATTCTCCTTTGACAGAGAACGCTGACAACTCTGAATCAGTTTTGAGTCTCAACAGCTTTCCAGGTATCAGCAGGGTTGAGAAGCAGCTCTCCTGTCTTGCTCACTTCTCAGGCCACTCAAGATTTTGAGCATGAAAAGTTAATCTGTTTTCAACACACCTACATGCAAAGCTTCTACCCCAAAGAATCAGCCAGGAGGTGAATTCAAACAAAAAAAACCAACAAGGAAAAACCCCCAATCAGTATTTTTTGGGTTTTATCATGATTATGGAACTTTCAGCTCCGGTCATGAAGAGCTGGAAACTGGCCTCAGCCTACTTAAAGCTTTCTCTACAACATGTGGAGGTTGTGTTGCCACCAGCAGGGTGTCCAGCCACTCAATCCCAGTGTGAACATAACAGCATTTCCTCACCTCAGATGTGCTGGTGCGAGTGGGTACTGCCACAAAGCAAAGTTCATACAATTGGTGTGTACGCTTAAACTCATTTTAAAATCTGAATTAAGCCAGAATCTGCTGGTACTGCCACACATATGCTTATAATGAAACTCAGATGTGCCAAAATGAGATGGGGAAATACACTGGGGTTCCAGCCTTGTGTTTCCAGGAAAGATTTATCTTGCACAATCAAAATGTGCAAATAACACCCGTTTAAAAAAGGCCAAAAACTCATTTCCTCCACAATTATTTGCTGTGTAACAAATATGCCAGAATGTTGTGTTTCTCACGGGAGGCTAAAAACTCCTGAGTAGAGAAAAACAATTATCTGACTGAAAACAAGGTTAAAAAAAAAAAAAGCATAATGATCACTATATGCATACACCCAAATATACAAAGGAATATCTTCCAGAGGCATGGATCCTGTATTAAGTACTTAGCAAAAACAGAGAGAAAATTCAGTTTGCAAGTAACAATACAAAACTATCTATTTCACTGGTGGCAGTTTTAAGTCTAAATCACTTTTTAATATTTTTTTTAGATTCTTTCAAAATAGTTAACAGAAACAGAATGCAACAGTAAACTGTATTTCTTACCATTCTTTCGTTGCAACAATTTTGGCTCCATTTTGCTCAGAAGAATACCGATTACAAGGCAGTATCTCAAACCCACTGTCAGTTGCAAACATTCGTAAATAAATAAATACCTGCAATGAAAAAACCCAGTACTTGTCTGTTACAGGCAAAACAAAAGCAGTAAGGAACTTCTTATATAAATAATGAAAGTGAACTGTACAAAAACACATACAAAATGGATACTGGAGTGTGATACTGTCTGCTGAAATGTGTTTCTATACATTTTAGCTATATATATTATGTTGATCTTATTTCTTCACAGTGACTTGCAGGAATCCTCAGACAGGTAATGTGATTATCCAAAGAGTTTAAGAAAATTAAATATACTTTGAGTGGTACAAAATTGGTTCAACTAATGAAAATGGATAATTTTTTTCTTAAAATCACTGAATAGCTGCATTCAAGAAATCTCATATCTTTAAGAACCAGTGAGACCTAATAATCTATAGGAATCCATTTTATTATTTGAAGTTCTGAAAGAAGATACTTCCACAACAAACCTAGATGCTGAATTCAGGGACTGTTTAATCATTTTTTTTTAGTTGAAGTGTGATTGTGTTACTCAAAAAACCACTTTGAGAAAGCAGAACTTTTTCTGCTAACTCTTTCCTGCATTACTAGATTTGGTGCATTTTAAAGTAGGCCAAATTCCTTTTGGTTGTACCTGGAAACAATAGACTCATTCCTGAAGAAGCGTCTTTTTTTTGTTAAGTAAACAATACTATGATTTTTTTGCTTTAGACTTTGAGAATCAACAACCTTTATGCTACATACAACATGGATTTGGGGTGTGGGAAGTGGAGGAGGAATAGCACTCCCACAGAAAGCCCCTATACCCCAAACAACTGAGGTATTTTGAGGTAACAAGGCTACTCCCTTTTCCTTTACCTTCGTCACCCACTTTGATTTACAAGAGCTGTGAGTAAAAAAAAACTAAAACAAACCCCCAAACCAACAAAATCCCCCAACCAAACCACAATACAAATAAATGGGAAAAAACCCCTTCCTTTCTACTCTCTATTAATAAAAGGCAATGAAAGTTAACAAAAAAAAAAAAAGAAAAAAAAAAGGAGGGTGTGTCTAGTTGGGCTTTAAAAAACAAAGGAAGTTTCTCTTAAAAAACAATAAAACAACATAGAACACTCAATTGCTTTACTATTGCTACATTCTTAAGAAATGTTTATGTTTTCTTTGCCTTTCAACCATCTGAAAAAGCACATTAATTACAAATACACCTACATGTTCCTTGAACAACCTTTCCTGCATTTTGTTCTTGTTAAGAAAATAGTGCCGGGCCCAGTCACCTGACGTCAAGGACTTGAAGGCTTTTTCTAAGTGCTCATCTTTCTTAAAACGTTCAATCACCTCTTTGAGTTCTTCTTGCCTTCCTTTAATAGGTCGAAATCTGAAATAAAAAATAAAGCTATTCCAGTCCACCATCAGTCATTCTCAATTCTTCCTCAGTTAGTTGCAGCACACAGTTCTTCTGCTACTCATATAAACATTTAACTCCCTGCATAAAGACACTGAACCAACTTGTGCCAAACCCAAAGCCTTATTATATTGATAAATTCACTACAGGGGATTATGTGGATTAGAAACTTAACATGCATTCATATAAAATACAACTCTTAAGGACAACACAAGAAGTATCTACAAGTACTAATGCGTGGCAGAGATACTACATCTGTGGAAGATTAAGGTTCCACAAGTTAGTGCAATCGTAAGAATTTTTCCCCCCAAACAGGAAATCTTGGGCATGTAAATATGAAAACGAACACCTGTACATTAGCAGAGAATTCCGCCTTCTTCCAAAAACTTGAGATTTAAGAAAAACTACCCTTCATATCTTCTGTGGGAAAAAGTAACAGAAAAAACCTGCATGACTGCCGGAAGTGGAAGCTCCATTTTTGAGCTGCAAAACCACTAAGGGAAAGCAGCACTTAGAGATTATGCCAAATCCCTATAAACTGCCTTTGACTGAGCACATACCCCTATATGATCTGCTTTGGGGCAGAGGCAGGGTGTGGGTATTCTTAAATATATGCCACGCCCCAGAGGACTCTTCACAGAGATAAAAATTTCCCAGGATCATGAGAAACAGTTTTCTGCAGCTCTTTTTACAACTCGTTTTGCTTACATAGTATTTGACAAAAGTGCTAAAAAAACCTAAGTGTTTTTGAGCAAATGTGTAAGAGTAAGTCCTGTTACTTGTTGCTGCAAGTGCATTACTATGCTGCTTTTATTTCCTCTTACTTGCCAAATGAAATTTGTATTTCATTACAATAATAAACATGGGGAAAAAAAATTCTTGAAGTTGGTGGAAGGAAACCTCCATCAACTTCCTCACTCATAGGCTGTTTTTTAAACTGCTATGTGAATAGGCTTATTGTCACCTTAGAACACGGAATGTTGCAAGCTAATTCTTTTTAAATGACTACGTAAGATTTGCTTCTTCCATGGAACTTGTATAAAGGAAACAAGAAAGTGTTACCTCCCAATTTTTTTTCACTTTGTAAAATACTAAGAGTCTATTCGGAAATAAGTAACAATGATGAGGATTCGATTTCCTTCCTTAGAAGGAAGATGCTGTATTTATGCTCCTGATACAATGAAGACAGACCTGCTAACAGCAGAATCACTTTCAGCAGGTTATCAGCGTTCCATGGTAGTGCTTTTATAAAACTCTGAATTCTCCATCTGAAAAGCTTCCTTGTGACATAGTAACTAAGCAACCTTTTAGACCTTTTTGAATCCAGCAAAATTTATCAGCATAAACCTGTGGGCTTTCAGAGAACATGGTAGAGTAAGGCATTCTGAGCAGACATCAGGTTCAGTTCTCTTCTGGCTGGGATATGACATTGAACAAGACAGCAGGAGTCAGTCAAGAAACAGATGCCTGCTTACAACAGTAGCACACACCATGCCAAGAACTTTCAAATCAAGTTCTTTATTAAAGAATAAACTTACCTCTGCATCCCAAAAAGCTAACTGCCTAACAAAGCTGATGAGACCTTATCATGCAAGAAACTCCCCTCAGACTAGAGATGACACAATCATTATTTTTGTTCTGCAGCACACCAAAGTCTTCCTCAACTTGCCAGTCACACATAGGAATATCTCTGCTCTCCCAAAACCAGAAAGACTTTGCCCAGATTTGATAGTCATAACTCACAGAGCTTCCTCATACACGAAGGGAATTTCAAATCATATAGCCTGAACTGAACCTGACTAGTTTCAGAACAGGACTTGCACTCACTTTCAGTTCCAATCAAAAACAACTTTCCCAGCAAGGAGCTGACTGCACTTACACCATGAGAAGTAGAGAGCATACCAATATGCACAAGCATGAAAGGGTAATATTTCACTTACACCTCTATCTGCAAACATGACATGAGGGAAAAACCCACAGGATTTACAGATGAAACTGGTCTTCAGCTATGTCTGTTCTTGCTGGGCTACATGAGTGACTGCCCTCTTCCTTACACTGTATTTTACATGTTGAAATGCACCACTTTTTAGCTAAGTGACCTGCAGGAGCAAAGATGGGTGGAAAAGCCATCACATTTGAAATTGCATTACCACCTGAGACAGGTAATGTAATGTGCTGATAGACATCATCATACTTATTTATCATCAAGAAGCTTGGTCTAGGCTAGCTAAAGAAAGCAGTATCCCAACTGAACGACGAGTGGGGAAAAGAAATACAGAAAGAAAAAGGAGGGCAGATGCTAAGCTTAACAGTGGCTCTCACGACCTACAGAAAAAGAATCAACACCCTACATCTTCTAGCAATTCAAAGCACATCTTACAGCCTCAAATGCTCATATTTTAGGTCTTTCACAGCACATTATTCTCAGAGGCTGACTCGATGTCTACATGACCAGCTACCTCAGGTAGCCTGGAACCTGGCCCGAACCCATGAAAGTCACTTGCACACCTCCATGGATCACATTCAGCAGGTGTTTCTATGGGTTCTTGTCTCAGGCACCACACACTGCTGGTGGAATTCATTAAGTGATTAGCAGAAACTCATGAGACACCATTCCTAAGAAGTGAAATAGTTAGTGTATGCCTAAGCCTTGCAAAGGCCAAAAAGATGGCTGGAAACAAGAAAGGGATGAAGAGACTGTAAAACCCCCAAAACATTGTAAGATCAGATGAATGCTGGATTGCATGTCAGGCATTTCAAACAGGAACTGGATTTTTCAAAGAACATGACTCTCCTGCACCCAGGGGTTCAAAAATTAATACCAAGGACTCTCTGCAGCACCTCTATCAAAATGTTGTTCTTACATGGTGACAAGACAGAGATAATGAGAAAAGATAAAGAGGAATCCAAACAAGCAAGAAGTGTCCACAAGTACATGGGAAGATGCTGGAAACTAACATTATGTTCAACATTTCACTTCAAGGGCTCCCAAATCGATGACACTGTGCACCCTGAGCCTGAGTTAGAGGGTTGTTCACAGCTCAGCAGCACATGTAAATTGCACTGAGAGCATAGGAAATTTGTAAGCAAATTCAGAATACTGCAGTCCAGACCCCTCATGAAAGCTTCAGTCTTTCACAGGTGTATCTCTGTATATACTTTAAAAGGTACCTTCTCATTTGAGACACTGAAGAAGCCAAGAAAGCATAGAAGTCCAGTGTTCCTTAAGAACTGGGGTCTGCTGATAGATACACTTCACTTCTCCCAGGTGTATCATTGATTAGTTTATTCATTAGCTCTTTGCAACCAAAAAGCCAAGTGATTTTGAGAAGCAACCTTGCATACTACCATTTTGGTGTTACAGGGCTTCCACATTTACATGACATAAAAAAACCCCCAAAAACTTACACACCTGCTGGAAGAGTCTACACAACTGTTTCTGAGCTCCACCATGAAGACAGCCTGAAAAGGCCCCACAGCTAAATGTATGCATATAAAATGAGCCAAAGAAATTGTCTTTTAAGTATCAGTAAAACGGGAGACTAGTTCAAAGAAGAGAAAGATAGAGCACAAGGAAACCAACAGAACAAACCAGCCAACCCAGTCTCTAAACAAAGAGATAATTAAAATCAGAATTGTTTATCCAGACTTCTGGTTTCCTCCTATGAACAGTACCTTTACTAAATTCCATCATGGAAACTGAACAAGACACATTGGTGTTGGAATCTGCTCACAGGCGCAGACTCCTTGAGCCACCCTATGAGCAGCTCCACAGGTCAGGTCTCATGGGACATGAAGTCTGCTGCAAAACAGTCTGGTCTTAGAAGTAAGCAAAGAATGAAAACCTCAGCTATGACAGTGTCTTTAAAGAAATAATATCAGCCCTTCTTCCTGACAACTTGCAGAACAGAAACTTTTCACACTTCCCTAGAAAATACTTATTTTTTTCCTAGTCAACAAGATCCAATAAAACTGTGGCTACTGCAGTTTCAAAATGAGATAGAAGATGATCTCATCCCAGTTAAGGGCAAACTGACGTGGTCTCAACAAGGAGGACGTAGGAAAATGGCTTGGGGATGCAAAACTCTTTCTCTCTCAAGTTTCTCTTACCTCAGGAGTACTTAAAGACTCTTGCAACTCCAAGGTATAAAGCCAAAGGTCAGTGAGATGCTTGCCTATAAAGGAAGTTAAAGGAGAGTTTCCGGTAAGTTCAGAAGCACAGTACCTTGCTCAGTCTCAGTCACTGAGAGCAGTGAGTTTGAACAAAAAGGATAAATTGATCCTGCAAGAGATCCAGTATGGAACTCCACACAGCATACCAGTGCATGATAAAGAGTTTTACTTCCAAACCTTGTTTCTTAACTTCTGACTAGGGAAAATCAAGAAGAGTGAATTTATCAAAACCAAATCAACCCACTAGCCTTTTAGCAACAGGCACCTTGTCCGGATGGTATTTCTATTTAAGTAGCTGTGGAAAGACAGCAAGTTTATGTTCACCTAGTACCAGAGATTGAGCACAAAAGCTAAAACTGCAAGCCTGTTAAGCATTCAAGACAGCAGAACAAGAACTGAAAATCATCTATTTAAAATAATGTGTAAACAACTTATTAACATACATTTTGGCTTCCTACCTGCCCAACCCTGTAGTAGGAGTATTTTTTCCTCAAAGCTAGTTATACAAGTTATGATCAACTTGTTCTGCATTTATTGCCAGTTGTTTTCATATGGAAAAAAACTCATGTTCTTTAAAAGCCAAATTTCAAAACAGCACTTCTGAAGAAGAAAGTAATCTACATTACTTAAATTTCTTGAACTGACACTAAATACACACCAGTGTGGCCAAAACTCCAATACAGTCGAGAACAGAAATAAAGAAAATTCTGAGACACATAATTTCATTCTCCTTAATATGGTTAGCAAAGAAGTATTTTTAAAAAAATAAATAAGGGGACACAAGAAACCCCCCAAACCAACAACCCAACACTGTCCTCTAATCCTGTTCTGACACTCCACATGGTAAATTTAATTTAGCAGTTAACATGACTACTGGATGCAAGCCACTCCATGTTTTGAGGATGTAACACTTTTTTGAAGCTAAAAGTACAGATAAGAAAACTGTAAAAGTAAGGTGGTGGGTGTTGGTTTAAGGGGCAGGGCATGGTTGTTTAGGGTGGTTTTTTTGGTTGTGGTTTTTTTTTTAAATCCAAACCATTTAGGAACAAAACCAGTTGGTTCCAATGTAATCACTGTGATTATACACAGTGAAGGATGGCAACTAGGCACAAAGTAAAGGACTTTACTGAATTAAGCTATCAGTAAAAATAATCTAGAAAAAATGGAAAAAGCAAATTTTATGCAAAAGTCAAACAAAATAATTTTGTAAAGTACACAGACACTGAGGCCTGAAGAATGTAGAAGCTTCACTGTGAAACAGGTTGTCACTTCATAAGAGTTGTGTACCTCTAATCCAGTATCTCCATAGCACCACAACACTGAAGCTGAACTGTATGGCCACATAACCTTATTTAGCAGAACCCACATCACTTTTTCAGCCTCCAGACCTCACTCAAGATGAATATTGAACCCTTTAATTATTGCATTGAAACGAGCTAAAGAACGCAGAGGAGATTCAGCACAGACTCATAAATGCAGTGATATTGAACTGCTTTTTGTTTTTTGTCTCTACTGCTCCGTGGTGACTCTAAGGGACAAAGAGTGATGTATCCTGTCAAGTTCAGTCATCTAAGTCAGTGACTGCTGTTGAGGCAGTGTCGAGAGAAGCAGCTTCCTGTACATCGTTCCCAAGCACTTAATGTTTCCAATGGAAAACATGGAAATTCTTGAAGCTTGGTCCTTCAGTCCTACGTAATCAGACGAAACCACCCACATCACAGACCAGTTTGCAACTTCACTAAAAGCAGCAAACAGACCACAGCATATCTGACTTCTTAAATCACTCACAAATTTAGAAGCACATTGACGTGCTGCCAGTACTCCCTAGCATGATGCTGGTGCTTTAGGGAACCAGGAAACAGCACTGATTGGTAACAGCAGCAATATGATCCGGAATCTGGCTTAAGGTTTAAACAGTAACGCCTTTGTATGTGAGACAGTATAAAGAGCTGATTAGCCACTAAGGCTAATGTGACTTCAAGATTCAGTGCTCAGCCTAGGGAAAAGCACCCAAAAATAAGAGATGGTAAGACAGGCAAGAATTCATTTGGCATCTTACAAGTGTCAGTTTCAATCTCTAGTGTTTGTCAACCTTCAACCTGGGGAAGTGTAGCTTGCAAAATGAGTTTTGTTTTTACCACAACAAACAAAGGCTGATATAACAGGATTTGCACAAGAAGCAAGAATACCTCTTAGAATAGCAATATTTGACAAGAATATACTTTCTAAGACATGGGGTTTCTTTTATTAACTGCTAACCTGCTATTCTGTTGAGATAAGAGCTACGAATTTGATGAAAGGATAACAACTGGGCCTGTAAAGAGGGTTGGAAGCTCTGAAAACAATCTGCTTTCTCTTGGAAATCCAAGAGGATGAAAAAAATTACTTTTGGGTAAAGCCACTGAGGACATTTCCAGAGCTACATATTATACTGTCCTTCAAATCCCTGGTGACAAGAAGACATTTCAGAGGAGCACTGGACAAACACATTAGGAGATTCAGTTGTAAGCTTTTGAGAAACAGTGTCTTCAGCTCTTTAAGACATTCCTGACTTGACAGTTTACAAAGCCAACAGCCCTATTCCCAAGATGGTGGGCGTTCACAAACTGTAGGACTTTATTTTTATACACTGCAGAAAAAACCTCCAAACCAAAACACAAAAACACAAGTAAAGTAACAGTTATGTTCTTGTCACCACCCTACCGTAAGATCATTAACTCAATATAAAGAAGATGGAAAACAAAGACATTTCAATATCAATCTAGATACTTTACTATGAGGGGTTTTTCCTCCAATCAATATACTCTGGACAAATCAAATTTACAAACTCTTCAACCGGAAGAATTAAGTAGAAAAAGTGCTTATAGAGAAGACATTCATACATACAAAAATACAGACTTGGCTTCCAGAGGTAAGGGGAAGGAGAATTTCAGTAAGTGATCATCAACTTACAATGGGCTGCAAAAATACAAACCTCTTACGTGTTTCCAACACAGCAGAATGGTGGCACAGACACTTTCACAGGGCATCTTCAAACAAATCAGAACAAGGGAACAGGAAATATTTTCCTGCCACCGTAACTGGCTGTTTTATTTTAAGCACACCTCCATACACGAACCATGTAACTAATATGGCTCCATGGCACTGAAGCAGAAGATGCCCAAACATAAGCTGCAAATCTTCATTTCTACTACAACATGATATTTGGGTACTGGCATCTGGCATTTTGGAAGCAGTATAGTTTTTTTCACACCTGCTTTCCCCCCACTTTCCCTCAAAGCCATATAAACAACAGTAAGGAGCTCTAGAGCTCTCAGGAGCTCTAGAAAGACTACAGTTTACTAGATGGAAGATGATCATCCAAGTATCACAGCCACAGTAACAAGCAGGTGTCATCACTGCACCAAAAAGATAAACAAGAACTATGGTGATGCTCGGACTTTAATTCATTACATCAGAAACTCTCTCAATAGGACAATATGAAAGAGGGAAAAGGTGTGCATCTGGTAGGATTTGTAAGCCTCACCTAAGTCTTTCCCATAGTGCTCCAAGATTATTAACTACTGTCCTTGAAGACTGCCTGTAACTGTTCTCCAAGTCTGAGAAAGGAAGAAACACACGATGATGGCCTTTGTGGAGCCTTTTGGTTCAAAATAGTAATTAAAGAAGTATTTTAGTTGTTGACAACCTATCAACATAAAACAACATTTATGAAAGGAGCTTCTCCAACTAATAAACAACGAATACATCATTTCCATAGCAAAAAGCGTAAGAATTAACTACCTGTGCATAACCTGCACACTATCATTCATGTAACAAAACAAAAAATGCCTTTCAGAATGTATTTTTAGCTTGATTAACTGATGAAAATACAAAGACACTTCAAACTGAACTGTAAGAATATCTACCTGGACAATGTTTGAGCACAATGTGCTGTTGTAACCAAGAGCATGGAGAGAAGAGGAAAAACCCCAACATCCTTCTTAAAGGCAGATGCTGCAGTCTCCAGCAAAAATGAAAAATCTCTTTGGGGTAAGTAAGTGTGGTTATTAGGACCACACTGCTGCAATTTCACATGCAGCCGGTGCTGTCAGGCTATACCAGCAACTATTTATGTAAAATGACACCACCAATTCATCTAGCAGTCATTTTTGAAGCAATCTCTTTGTTGCATACATACATACAATTTGCTTAACTGATACTGTGGGTATGTGACTGTGCTGCATAGGTGAACTGTCCTTTAAAAATAGTCACAGCAACAGTTTGAAGGGTTGAGAGTCTGTTTCCCAGGATGTGCTGCCTGGAAACTCCAGCTCTTATTGCACAGTAATAAGCACACAATTCCTGTCCTTAGAAACTTAAAATTTATATGTAGTTTCCCCATTGAGCTGTCAATACAGATCTTGTATGCAAGCAAGCTTAACAGAGATCTATAGAACAGAATTACCATCAGTGGTACATCTGTAACAGAGGGAGAAGCACAAACAGCTAAACCCTGAGACCACACAGAATTCACAACCAAAGTATTCAGACAGATGTTTAGCAGTGCAGAAGTAGGTGCAACTCTGGTAAGCAAGTTTCCAGCTGGCACATTGATTTATCTTATCCATACAGACACGTCTGAGTAGCAATTCCTTCAACAAGGGTCTGCAAGAACTTCAGATCAAATAGCACCAAAACTGAACTGCTCAGGAGCTGCATCTTTCTTATGATGTTTAAGAGTAAGGAAGGAAAAAAAAAAGCACCCAGGCACATGGAATAAACAGAAAAGTTACCACACACTGGCTTCTGCCTTTGAAAGATTTCAAATGACTGTTGGTTTCAAACCTATGATTAGTTAACTGTTTAAGCAAGGAAATGGTGCCTATTACCAACCTGTTCTACAGCACAGATACACGAGACTAATGGAAAGACCTATGATGGAGTACGTGAGAGCCTGCATTTGTAGTGCTGAGTTCCAGACTCACATGCAACACCATTTTAAAGGCAGAAGCTACTCACAAATTTGCATTCTTTCACTTTCTTAAAACATGCGTGAAATTCCATGGTTTTGCTGATTTACATCAACTAAGAAGATGAATTCTTTTCTAGAAAAATAAAGACAAGTTACCTAGTATTCATTTTGTGTGTCTGAAAACCTAAATAGGGATCAAGAACCAAACTAGTTGCTAGGTCATCATTTTCACAGAGTTCCTTGGCAGACATTCCAGAGGAAGGCACATAACGACTTTGACCCTCAAATCCCGAAGCACCGCTACCTGCAAATAAGAAAGCACAAATTAGATATCATTTAAGGGACATTACAGAGCCCAGCTACATTTGGGGACAGACAGATGCACAGGCTGGAGGCAAAAAATACAGAACTGAGGAAGATGATAAAATACCTGAAGAAGCAGAGGCACGGGTAATTTTTCCCTCTTGCTTTTTTCATTTATGTAGTAGTCAAGGGAGAAGGTATTTTAAAATGTTATTATATGGGTTCGTTTAATTAATTTTGGTTTCCTTCTCTCTTCCGTTCCCCAACTAAAAGCATCTTTCCAGACTACACACTTCAGTAATGCCTACCTCTAAAATTTCTGACCTACAAATGTGATGAAACAATGAAATCTGAAATCTGATTTTCTGAAAAATCTGAATGAAGGACTTTAATTTGCATTTAATCCTTCATCCCAGACCAAGAGCAAAAGTAAAAATCCATATTCCTTAAAACCACTCCATAATGGCTAAGGATGTATATGACTTCATTAAAAAGCAGGGTTTACTTCTACAAGTGTATTCACTGAAAGCTGGGCAACTACTTCAAATTATGTTATCCACTTCAAATCATACTAATTGTCACTGAGTGCCAATCATGCATTTTATAATTACAACAGTTCAAAATTTTACTTCTTATCTTACTTCTAAACTGATCTAAAGAGACCTATATTTCTGAAGGGAGTTAACACATCCAGAAAACACATACATAACTGATATTTCTGATGTTAGCTCCATGCTGACTGCAGACCTCCCTCATGAGTTAGGCAAGACAGAAGCCTGGCTTGCAAACTAGGAAGTGAATCACAGCACTAAGCAGCAGAAACATGTACATACATCTGCTTGATCTTCTCTCAACTCCGTTTTTGCCCGTCTTTGGATTCTCCTTTCCTGCGTGCTGCAATTTGGTCTGCGCGTGGTCATTAGATGACTTGCTTCCACTTCTCCGGCCATTCACTACCATGTTCTTGGATTCTCCCAGCCACTTCATACCCACAGACAATCTGACTCAGTTGCATTTAGTCACTTTTCAAAAGGCTTGGAGAAGTGGATGAATAAATTCAGTTCCAATTCCTACTGGAAGTAAAACATAAACATGATTAGAACTTACCGGGAAACTGTTTTCAGGACACAGAGTTTAAAAAAAATAGTAATACCCCAACAACAACAATAATAAACCCAAACACACCCCCACCATCCCCCCCTCAAAAAAAAAGTGGGGAAAGGTGGGAGCAAAGATGGCAATCTGCATTTGCATTAGGAAGAAAGAAAAGCCATTTATTAGCACCAGTACATGGAACTGTGAACAGGTGATGTATTGTCCTGCAACTTACAATGGCACCTGGCAGCAAGGCTGGAATTCTAAAGCTGATAAATTGCTAATGACAACTCATTTTTAAGAACTGGACTATACCCATGGATATACTTGTATAAGCATACGTACACATGGATAAACACTTCCAGAGCTATGTAAGTCCAGACCTAGAGTATTTTCAAATACATATCCAATTAAGATTCTACCTCCTAACATAAAACCCATAACCTATTGGGAACTCTACAGCAAAGAAGACCATTTTACAAGCAACCTCCAAGAATTAAAGTTGAGCAGAGTTTAGAAAAACAAAGGAAAAAAACCCAACCAGAAAATGGATATTTTTGGAATGGGGTTAGGGGAAAGATGGTAAATCTTTATTAAAAAATCAGAGTTCAAAAAACCCTCAGTGATGACCTGGAGGACCCTAGCTACTATTCTTACTGTTCCATATTACAAAACAAACCAGTCACAACACACCTGGTTCAACGCACCAATACTAAGTGGGGTCACAAGTAGAGTTGAAATTTTACAGTACATAAATGTCTAGCAAAGCACATGCTAGTTTTTGTCTGCAGTCTCAATGCCTTTTGCATAAATAATTATAAGAAAACTAATAATTTTTAATAAATTTTAAATAATGTTTTTGTACACAGTTGCATCTCGCTCTGTATAACTTGAAGGAAAAAATCTGATTTACACAATTACTTTACAATTGCATTTACGCATTAGTAATTCATTCACTTGATTTTAATTCACCCTCCTCCCTACTGCTTCCTCACAAATAAATAAATTGTGCCTTTTCACTTTACTGTAATTATAAAAAGAACATCAATGCTCTGCTCACAGCTGGTAACAGGCCATTGTAACACGCATTTCAATTTGGTGGAAGAAAGTCACAACAAACTAACAGATGTTTGAAATACTGTCTTTCGTAGAAATTCTGCTTTTTATCAGGTAAAAGTAGTAAATTACTAGATTTCTGTTAGACACCTATGTGATCCAGCTACCTAAAGAAATGTTCATGGCCAGATGATTTGTAATTAAGTTCTTTACAAAGATGCAGAAAATTGAGGCAATTAGGGAAACACAGTAAGGATAAGTGTATTGTTTATTAACAGATGCATTGCCTCAAACATCTTACTAGAACATATCACCCAGAAACTGACAGGTTTTAGAACCTTTTACAAATTGTCACAGAAGGGCAGTAAAGACTATCAACAAAGTGTAACAGAATCACACTGAGCAAAAGCTGGCTCAATTACTGCATCAATACAAAGAAAAAGAATTGAGGTCGTTTCAGTGGACAAAGAATTTTCTTGCTGCCAGTAACAGAAAGGATTTCTTTTAACCTCATGATTAACTCTATTCATTCAACCATAGGTAGACCCAGCCATTTTTACAAAGTCCCTCCAAAAAACCCTTGGATAGGCTTTTTTTTCCCCTTCATAGAGCTTGCCTGATAACATACACCTGTAAGTTTATGATAACATAAATATAAAAAAAACCCCAACAAAACCTCAAAAACAATCAAACAACCCCCCTAAACTTCCTTGTTAAGTGTCCCACCTGAACTTTTGTCAGAAGACCAACCCTGTGAAGATCTGCCACTGACTGATGTAAACACTTAATGACAAACCTACTCTTAAACTTTGCTTTTCTTACTTCTCAATCTATTAATTTTACATGTCTCTATACTCTAATTAACCCCCATTCTGCTATGTTTTTGTAACAGTGGTAATGAAAAGCACTAAAACAGAAACTACATTACAGACTTTCACGAAATTCAGTCTTGGTGTCTTTGTACACCAGGACCAAACTCCACCCTGTGCTGGGCTACAGCTCAAGAGCAGTACAGGTGAATGAAACTACCATGAAGTCTGACTGTAGATGGGTCCTGTGTTGTATCCAGCAGACTGGGGGAAAATGCTTAATGTGGTACTTTCTGACAACTACCAGGTACAGGAGCCACACTGGGCTGAAGGAAAGGTGTTCTCGGCACAGAGGAAACCCATGTTTCGCAAGTGCCATTTGGGCAGGGTGAGTACTGTCTGTGCCAACACACTTCTGCTTAAACAGTAACAGCAATGACAAGGAAGGTACCACTGCAGAGATAAGAAGCAACGTGGCCACATAATGATACTCCAGCTATACTAAACATTAGGAAAAAGACTTCATTCTGCTCCAAAGTAGATTGATACAGACAGCAACATAAGTCCTCCTCAAACAAAATCAGGTCATTTAGTGAAGCATAGCAAAATTCTGGTGAAAAATCATTGTCTGAGCTCAACAGCCTAATGAGCAAGAAAACCTTTGCCTCCATCTACTGCTGCCTCTACTTTCTAGTATCAGCCAAATGACAAACTTGAAGACAGCAAGTGTGCTTCTTCAGCCTCTATTCAAAAGGACAAGAGGCAATGGGCAGAAATGGATGCACAGACGTTCCACCTGAATACAAGGAAGAACATCTTTACTGTCTGGGTGAACGAGCACTGGAACAGATTGCCCCAAGAGGCTGTGGAGTCTCCCTCACAGGATCTATCTGGACACAACCCTGTGCCACGTGCTCTGGGATGGCCCTGCTTAAGCAGGGAGGTGGGGCCAGAGGACCCACTGAGGTCCCTTCCAACCCCATTCTGGGATTATGTGATTCCTTCTCCCAATACCCAAACTGCTTTCCAGAGATGATATCAAAAACCAGAAACAGCCAGGATTCCTTTCCCCATGAATATCACAGCTGCTAATGCCAACAGAAAACCTGAAAGGGAGCAAGAGATGCCCCACTCACCACCACCATGTGATATTGAATTTATCTTCAGATGTGATTTGTTCTCGCTACTAGCTACATCAGACTCATACTGACAAGTCTTTTAGGAACTGAGGGAGAAAAGGAAGAGATGAACACTATCTTTCCATTTAAGAAAAAACTCAAATATACTTAACACCACCACATACTTAGAAACTCTTTGCTACAGAGCTCTGCCATCAAAATGTAACAGCACACAAGGACCACTTAGGACTGCAGGTTTATCTATAACTGTGAAGTCTATGAGCACAATTAGAGCTTCCAAGGGACCTTCTGTGTTTCAATATAAATTACCACACTGCTGTTTTAACCCTTTATTAATAACACCACTACTCTTTAAATTACACTGCCTTTAGCAATTCTATTCTGGTAGTTTGACAGGCACATTTCCTCAAATGCCAAAATACAGCTCAACTGCATTTGGCACCTCTCACTGAGGTATATGGCATTTCATTGCAACAGTACTCTTAAAAATGAAAACTCAAGTTTCATTTATTTGGTTCTAAATTTATTAAACCTATTAACACTTTCTGAGCATTATTTGCATGTCAGTAAATTCAGAAGCACCATTCAACAACTGAAGCACAAACGCAATTGATACAGCCATCACCCAAGATACTCCAAAAGCCAGAGCTACCCACAAGTGTTTACCAGGCCGATTAAACAGTGCCATTCAGATTTACATTACACTTGGAAAGCTTTAGTCCTTTCATAATGGGAAGTGTAGTAAATCCCGATCAATTTGACTAAAGAAATTAATAAAACAGATCTCAAAAGTTGTCTGAGCCTCCCAGAATTTGGGTCCTCATCTGTGAAGGCCATCAATTCAGAAAAGTCTTGTTGTGAGAGGGAAATAAAGCTGCACAAAACCAAATCAATAAAACCCTAAACCATTGAAACACAGCAGTACCTATAAGAAATTCAAGTACCATTTATTTTAGTCTACCATAACACATTTTTTGCATATATGTTTTTATTACTTAAAGGACAGGGACAACTTCTAATATAGGCAAAGAGGCAATGGGTTTTATTCATCCTTCTCCAGGATACAGGCAAATAACACTAGGATCAGGAGGTTTTACTAACAGTCATCCTCCCCTTTCCCACAGTTTCAAGTATATAGACAAGCAACAGACCTCCTTTAAAATAGTTTATGGATTTTTTATTTTTAAGAACTCAAACACCTAAATTTTGGCTTGCCTTTTTTTTTTAAAATTAACAATAGCTGCAAAAAAGTTTTCCTCAACAAGACAGTGACCTAAACCAAACATAAGACACAAAAAAACCCAAAACAAAAAACCCAGCCTCAGCTCATCTGGACAAATCAGAGGAATCAAGAGAAAAGACACAGGTTTCATTACTGATAGCCCTGCAAAAAGTAACAGACCTTTGAGTTTGGGAAGCAGAGCAAAACTGTGCAACTAGTTTTCCTATGGGATCACCACAATAAAAACGACTGATCAAAATCAAAGCTGAATGAAAACTTGCACAGCTTTAAGGAGCTATTCAAAACAGTCTCAAGTCTTATTTTGGTTACGGCGTTTGGGACGAACTGGTTCAGTAAACTGGACCTCCAGAAAATGCTTTTTGAGTGTTTCTTTTCAGCTAGTTAGTGCTGAGAATAAACTCAGTGCAGAACTGGACATGGATTAATAGTGGCATGGGGAGGCTGTAAGACTGTGTCAAAACTGACTCAGGTCAGTTCAGACTGTTGTGGAACTGCAGCCCCAGGATGCAGGTTTGTGAGAGCACACCTGGATCCAAAACGGACCCAAACCCAGGCTCCAGTCTCTCACCAATAGCTCAGCCTGTACATTCCCTTTTTCTCTTGTGCAGCCACGTGATTTTTGTGTGTCAATTTGGATACTAATCCAAGCACAATGCAGGCACAGAAGCAATCCAGTAGCAGCACAAAATGAGTGTCAGAGAGGGAATTACACTTCAGCAGCTCCTGCCCCGCCATGTCCTTCTCAGGGTGAGGCTGAGCACAGCACCCCAAAGCCTGTGTGATCCCCCCAAGTCACTGCAACAACTCCAGCGTTCAGCAGTCACAGAGACAATATAAAAGCTCGCTACTTCCAGAAGAGGGAGACCTCCTTCCTCCCACTTGCCAATTCGCACAAACATTTCCACCAATTCTAGTGCTCTGTGGACCTCTCCATAACCCAATTTAACTCTGTGTGTGCAGCTATGTGACTTACACAGGTTCAGGTTCAGTTCAGGGCAGCCCCACCGTGGCTAGATCAAACAGTTCAATAAAGACTCCAAACCAGTGTAAGTCCAAAAGTAGCCCTGCTGCCTCCCCACCTGCTTGTGGCCACTTCCACAGCATCCTCCCTCTGTGCCAGCAAAACTAATGCAGAGCCAAGTGACCTGAATGATTTGGCTGCTGAATCAGGGGAGTCACCAGACAAGTCTGAACCTGGCTGGCTTGAACCATGGGTGGATATTACGGGGCAGGGGGAACACACAAGGTCAGGGAAGTGGTCAAGAGTACTTAAGCTGAGACTTATTTGCATCCTCAAACCACAGCTCTGGTTTAGCACAGGAGTATCACACCTTACACTTACCACGCTAACTTGGGCAACTGTCTGTTGCCTTAAAGCATGTGCTGTTTGAAGTGAAGAGCATACTGGGAAGTGTAGTCCTGGAATAGGATAGTGCTAACAGAGCAAAAAAACCATTCAAGAGCCCTAATCAGTCCTGTTACTGAGTATACAAAGATACATCATCCCACTCATTCATTTTATATGCAATACATTAAGCAATCGCTTTAAATAAGTCTGAATTTCCAGTTTGTGAGCTCCAATGGTATAAAGCAGAGATGTCTGTGTCTATCTGGTCCTAATAACAGCCTGATAGAGAAACAGTAAAATCCAACTTTTCAACCAAGTAAGCCTTGATTTCCTCACATATTGTTACTTGCAAGGAAGAAAGCAAAGAACTGAAGAGAAAAGTTCAGTTTTAATGAAAATTGAAGCAGCTGCATCCATAGTTATAGTGGTCCGATTATGGAAACAAGGCATGGCTCCGTGACAACTATCCTACCATACATTTTAACCTTATTGATAAAAACCTGCCACTATGTATTTCTAGTTACACTATTAAACACTGATCCGATTGCCATCTCATATCACAGAATCAATTAGGTTGGGAAAGACCTCTGAGATCATCGAGTCCAATCTAGGACTGAACACCACCCTGTCAACTAGATCATGGCACTAACTGCCACGTCCAGTCTTTCCTTTAACACCTCCAGAGACGGTGACTCCAGCACTTCCCTGAGCAGCCCATTCCAATGGCTAATCACCCCTTCTGTGAAGAACTTCTTCCTGATGTCCAACCTAAACCTCCCCTGGCACAACTTAAGACTGTCCTCTTGTCCTGAGACGTGTTGCTCTGCACTGAATTCGTCGCACCAGATAACTCCACAAAGTTCTACACTTCAGGTCCTCACACTGCCTGTGACACACCCTGACAAAACACCATGCACTCTTCCTCTCACTCACCGGTTTTAGCGTTTCCCACAGCAACGTATTAAAGGTAACTTCACTTTGAAGTTTCAGATACAGATGCTGGACAAAGACGCGCCATACCCCTTGACTAATGGCATATATCCTCCGATGAAAAATCACAAAAAAAACCCTAACCAAAAAAAACCATACCAAAAAACCCCAAGGGAACTAGTCCGGCCATTCCACCAAACAGAGGCAAGATCGAGAGGGTCACTAAAACCATCAACCTAGACGTGCAACTACTGGAACTGGCCGAAGCTCCCGGCCCCGAACGCAGGGCCGGGCCGGCGGAAGGGGAGCGGGACGGGCTCCGGCCGGGGCGGCGCCGCCCCCGCGCCCGCTGCTGCCCCCTGGCGTTCTCCGCGCG